>PVLA01006541.1:41109-121838 GCA_004027455.1 Hydrochoerus hydrochaeris
ACCAGATTCAAATAAAATCAGTCAAGATAAAACAGTGATATAACCAATTTTCTCTGTCTTATCTCTGCCATGCTATTTTTCTGTTGTTATTTGTTTACTTTTCTCCTTGATTCCACTGTCTGCCCCTTTCTTTGAGGCCTTTCTGCCATTATTCCTGGAACCCTGGTGATTTTCTTCTCTCTCTCTAGAATGTCCTTCAGTATTCTTTGCAGGGTTGGATTGGTGGTCACAAACTCCCCCAGTTCATCTTTGTTGTGGAAATATCTTGTCTCTCCATTAATTTTGAGAGACAGTTTTGCAGGGTACATCATTCTGGGTTGGAGGTTATTTTCTTTCAGGGCTTGGACTATTTCACTCCAAGATCTTCTTGATTTGATGGTTTGCATTGAGAAGTCTGCTGTGATTTTGATGAGTTTTCCTTTATAGGTAATCTGTTTCTTTTCTCTGACTGCTTTTAATATTCTGTTCTTGTGATGGATTTCTGGGATCCTGATTATTATATGTTTGGGTGTAGATCTGTTTTGGTTGTAGCTGGCTGGAGTTCTGTATGCCTCATTTATCTGAACTTCACTTCTGTTACCTATGTTTGGGAAGTTTTCCTTAATTATTTCTGTGAATAGACTTTTTATTTCATTTGCATTTGTTGCTGCATCTTCATTCACATATTTGATTCTTAGGTTATAAATCCTCTTGTCATCTTCTAGCCTCTGTATCATTGCTTCCTGGTTCCTTGTTATTTTTAAGAGATCCTTCCTTTCACCATCATACTTTGCAAATCTATCTTCAAGTTTTGTAAGTTTGTCTTTAGTTTCTGTTAAAAGGTTTTGCCAGGTTTCAATGGAGGTTTTAATTTCCTGATATTCTCTTTGGATCTGTTTCATATATTCTAGATTTTGTTTATATTCTTCATCAAAGCCTTCTCTCCTTTCTCTGGGTTCCTCTATTCTTTCATTTGTGCCTACTTGAGGATTACTCAGGACTTCTTTTATTAATCTTCTTATATCTTGCTTCACCTGAGTTAGAATTTCAGATTTAAATTTGATGATGAGGTCACGGATATATTTCTTTATTTCCGATGAGGCTGTCTCTCACATTACAGGTTTGCTGCTCTCAACCTCCTCTGCATTTACCTCTGTTGGACTCACTTTCCCTGGTTTCGCAGTTGGGGACCTTTTGCTCTTTTTCTGCCTTGTCATGTTTTCGGCCCCCTTCAGACGGGTGGGTGGTGGAGGTCTCTGGGCCTTTCGTTTTGCTTACAGTTTTTCTGCAGCACACTTGCTAGGGTACCACCCCCCAGTCTGCTGCGGATCTGGGAGTTGCAGGCTGAGAGCTGGCTCCTCTCCCTATGCCAGTCAAGCAGTTTATGCTTCAACAAGGTTGTGTGTTCCCTGGGGATGCCTCTGGCCCAGAAAAGCCTCTTCCCCGGCTATTGGGTTTCAACCAGGGGCATGGCCCTGCCCGAGCAGATCCCACCAATCTGCTTTGGACTAGGAGTCATCAGCAGATACTGCCTCAGGTTTTGATTCAAGCCGGCCCTGCCCAACTCCAAAATGTCGCCCAGCCAGTCCTCCCGGTTTGGGGATTCCAGTTCCCGTCACTCACCAAAGTTCGTGCAGCTCGACTGGCTGTTTCCTCTCCCTGTCTCAGTGCCTCCTCCAACCGAGGGTCTGGAGCTCACCAACCCCTGCTCTCAGCAGGGCCTCGATCTCATCTTGATCGTGAGTCACCTGACTTTAAGACGTTCCAGTACAGCGATCGGGGCTTGCCCACCTCCAGCCCTCTGTCTGTGTTTCTTTTTCTTCTTTCTTCTTTCTTTTTTCTTTTTCTTTTTCCTCAGTTTCTTCCTGGGTCATGAGAATTCCTCTCCTTTTGTCTGGCTTTCTCCATGTTGCCAGATTCCAACGTCTGAGTTGTTTTTATTTTTTTTTCCTCAGAGAGGCTCTCTTATCCTGCCACCACTCAGTCAGCCATCTTGCAATCCAACTGTCACATTTTTTATTGTTTACAAATAAATAATTATTTGTTGTTATGGTTTGGATAGATCTGCTAAGGATCATATTTTGGGGGCTTGGTCCCCAGTGCAGAGCTGATGGGCTTTTGGGAAATGATTTTAAGGCAAGGGCTCAAATTTTATTAGTAGATTAACCATTGATAGATCTGTAATTTAATGGGATTATTGGGACGTGATGGAAATTTAGGAGGATCCTAGTTGAAGAGAGTGTGTTGTAGGGGCGTGACCTGGGGAACTATATCTTATCATGGGCCTCCTCTCTGTAGGTCTGTGCTTCTGCCACTGCCCCTGCCCCTGCCTCCCTTTCCTCTATCATATCCTTCTGGCGTGATGTTCCTGCCTTACCACAGACCTAAAAGCAATGAAGCAAGACAGCTGACCACAGATCTTTCTAAAACCATGAGTCAAAATAAACCTTTCCTCCTTAATGTCTTTTTGTCAGGTATTCAGTCGCAGTGACCAAAAACTGACTAAAATGAATTTAAACATAATTTAAAATAGTAAACTACTTACAAATTTGTTTTCATTTGTACTAAGTAACTGCTCTGAGCTGAGACCAGACTTGGGCACTATGAAAGATGGAGATGATTATAAGACATAATGTTTGTGTATGGAAGAGTTTGTAATTTGACTAGACATGATCCAAGTCTAAGATTAAGAAAGACTGATAGTTTTGATTTAGGAAAAATGAAACTCTCAACCTGCTAGATGTCAGATGTGCTAGATGTCCCTGAAATCAAAGAATGAATTCCAAGGAACAAGGGAGGTTAACAGTAGGATAGATGACCATGAATGGGGTTGCTGGGGAAGAACCAGATGCCAGCCTTTTCCTGTGAGTCAGTGCCATTTGTGGACTGCAAAGAAGGAAAACAAGAAGCCAACAAGAAGACAAGCCCTCCCTGTGAGTCGGCACCATGCATGGGCCACTGAGGGGAGAACCAGAAGCCAGCTCCTTCTAGCACATGAGCTGGGAGACAAGAAGAGCCAAGGTTCTTCCCCCATCCTTCCTATAAATGACCAGGTGATCCAGAGAAACACAGGCTGCGATGAAAGCTGTTAAGGTAAAATACAACATAATGCTGCAGTGTTTAGGGTCTCACTGACTTTGCAGGCCTAAAGCCAATAGTCTGATCATCTATTTGGAGAGTAACTAAACACAGTGTATGGGGGATCTCCTTCTGAAGGTGGTGGCCATTGCTAATTCCCTATTGTCTTGTTTTGAAGTCTTATATCATTTTCATTATTTTGTTGGGTTGGGTTTTATTCTGTTTGTCTTGTTTGATTTTATTATATCCAATGCCATGGGCAGCTATTTGAAAAATAACAAGATATATTATGGTAGCCATTTTGGATTTATTATTATCTTTATTGCATTCATTGCTTTGTTTTTATTAGTTCTACTTTGTTCTGTTTTGTTTGATTTTTTTATGTCTGAAGTTATGGGTAGCTATTTTGAAGACAAGAGTCATTATGGTAACCATTGTTGATTTCCTATTATCTTGTTTTGAAGTCCTGTATCACTTACACTGGTTTGTTTTGATTGGCTTTATTCTGTTTTATTTTGCTTGGTTTTATTCTCCTTAAATTAAAAATTACAAAATAATAGGAAAGATTTTTTTGAGAAATAGCTCCTGAGGGACAGGAGGCTTCCTGAGAGACAGTGGGTTGCCACTGAGGCCCTTTGTTGAGTAATTTATCCAGCAAAGTCACAGTGTTGGTACAACATGGGTCAACCTATAGTTAGCCTATACATGTACAGGAAAGCTACTTAGCTAATATGGATCCAATAGGGAGGCAGGTCACATAGCAAGGGTACATGGAAAGAACAAAGGCATTTTGGAGAAGGAATGAGACTGATGCTGTGATCACCCACCTGGGTAGCTGATGTCTTCCTGGACCAGGTGGTGCTAATTACAATATATTCTGAGTTGCTCTTTATCCCTTAGGGGCGCATGCAGGCCTGGTGATTGCGTGTTTTTCTTGGGTCTGACCTTCAGATGTGCCTCCAACCACAATTCTGATATCTTTATTTTTCACTCACTTCTTGAGAACCTAGTTCCTGACTGTGAATTAATATTTATGTAACTTAGCTACCTATAAAAATTTGACTTGCCTCAATGTTTTAGACTGACATATCAGTATTAATCTTCAGAGGTGTTTTTAAATCCCAGGTCCTCTTTTGGAAGTGAAAGCAGGTTAGTGAGCCACTATCCCATTACCCCAGGCCTCAAAAACCACCTAATAAAATGGCATGAAGCTACAGGATTTCTGACAGAATAGTTCTAGAAGAGAGGAGCAGCAAATGCACTTCAAAGGACCCAGAACAAACAGCCCTTTAGGTTCATTTTAAATCTGTAACAGATCAGGCACCAGAAGAGGAAGCCTGTTTAACAGCCAAACAGTGAACAATACTGAAAGCCCAGACTCCTACCATCTCTGGAGGGTAGTTAGAACTTGTTTGGTAATCAGCCAATGTGTATTTCCGAGAATGACTTTGAACACAAAATTGTAAAATTTAGGTAAAGTGTAAACTATAAACTGTTACTTCATAATGGAATTGTATAATTCATTTGAAGAATCCTAAATTTGTAAATGTTGGAGAATTTTTAGTAAGAAAAAATAGTTTAAAAACAATGCTAATCAAATAAAAATAATCCATGATCAAAATACATACGAAAGCATTGTAACTCACAGGGGACCTGAAAACAGTAAAATATCTAAGCTGAAGTTTGGTCCCTAATAAGGTAGTTTTGGGACTCTGAAGAAATAATTATTTGACTTTGTCTTTATAACCAATGCAGGCTTTGGGGTTGTTTGTTTTACTTGTTAGCAAAACATTGTAAATATTCAGGTTCTGGTTCCCCTATTTTTATTACAAAAAGCAAGAAATCTTTTTTTAGAAAATGGAGGGGTAGGATAAACAATAGCTTTTTATCAGGTTCAAATATGACCTATTAGTTATCCTCCCCTGAAAAAAAAAAGATACAATTCTATATCCAGACATATTTAGCTGCCCTAACATTTGTTACATTTGAACACTTTCTCTGAACTTTTTAAACTTGTTTTATTTTGTTATTTCAACAGAGTAAATATAAGAAAGGCATAAATAACATCTCATTAGATTATAACTTTTCCTATGATACCAATTCTGATCTTTTAAGTCCTTTTTAGCTTTAAGAATTTTTGAGTCATTGATTTTAAAATGATATTCTAGGAAATTGCACCAAAGCAAGGCAGGTCCCATAGATAATGAGATATAGACAGATGTTCTCAAAGGGAAACTCACCTATGATAATGGAGTATGTAACTCACCTGAAGAGTGCTGCCTTTGGCCGGGCGTGGTGTCTCACACCTGTAATCCCAGCACTCAAGGAGGCTGAGGCAGGAGGATCGTTCCAAGTTCAAGGCCAGCCCAGGCTACAAAGTGAGCTTAAGGCCAGCCTGAACTGCATAGTGAGACCCTGTCTCAAAAAGACAAAAAAAAGTGTTGCCTGATTAGAAATATCTCAGAACTTTTCCTAAAACAGCCTTTGTGACTTTCAAATCTTACCTTTGTGTCTCTCAGTAGCAAATATAATTTAATATTACTTAACATTCCAAATATTAATGAGTGGCAAAAATCTTATCACAGTCCTCTACAATAATATATTCATTTGCTCTCAACCAAAAACCTAAGAAATTGTTCAAGAAACTGTAATTCCATCCACTTCTGAGTTGGATGATTTTATTTCCCTGAACTGGTGTTTTAAAGTTGCCATGACACTCGTCATAGAATACAAATCACATTTACATGGAACTTTATATGATGATACAATAATTAAATTATATTTGGTTAACTGTTTTAATTTTTACCTTTTATCACTTTCAGTCACTAAAAAATGAAGTGTAATCACTTAATAGTTTACCCCAAGCATCACTCAGATAGCACATTTGTTTATATACTGTTGCAAGTGTTGTTCAGGCAGGTGTCATTTCAGCCAAGTGATTCTTGTGTTAAATAAGTTTGATTAAATTATTATTTTTGAAATTTCCTTTTGTCTTATAAAAATTAATCAAAATGCAATTTTTGGTCATCCTGTATATAAATAATTGGACTGGTAAATGGTTAGAGCACTTATCCATCAAATTTAGCTTTTTAATTTCATGAATAAAGAATAAGGGAAAATCTTAATCATGTTTTATATGTAAGTGTCCATTCAAGCTGTTATAACAAAATAGCATAAACGAGATGTTCTCAACAACAAAAATTTATTTAGCACAGTGATGAAGCCTAGAAACCCAGATCAAAGCACTGACCAATTTAGCATTTGATTCCTGGTTCATTGACAGCTCACTGTCACCTCATCTGTTAAAAGAATAGAAGTACAGCGGTACTTCAAGTTTCTTTGCTACTCTAGATGTGGGTGCCCTCTCATCCCTCATTCTTTTTTTCTGAGTTGACTTTTGATCATAATGTGACTTGATCAGAGCATAGTATTCTAAAAATGTAATCTATACAGTTCCTCATGACTTTATTCAATATCTTGTGAGTATAAGGAGGAACTTTGCTTGTTTTCATTCCTGGTAGGCCCTGCTGGAAATGGATTTTGTTTAAATGAAATTTTATCTTTCAGATTTGTAAAACTTTTTACTAATGATGGGATGATGTTCTGATCTTCTTCCCTGTCAGTTAAGAACTCTCCATTCTTTATAGAATTTAGGAATAGCAAAAAGAACTAACTCATTCTTGTGGTATTTTCTAAATACTCAGATGAGTAGTCACATAGCTAATAGAAATATCAAGATAGGATTTCTTTTTTTAGGTCAAATGAAAAGGACATTTTCAATATCAAAATTATCCTGAATATACATATAATCAAGCTACACGCTTTTTTTAGCACTCCATGCAAAAATGAGCTTTATCTTTATTATTAATGGACTCTATTAATAGTCTATTAATAAAGATTATTGGATTTCAGCTGTAGTTGATATATTGGATTTTATATTACAATGTAAATCAGGATACTGCTTGAGAGCAGGGAATGGAAAAAATTGAGGACAAGTTTAAGCTGAATCTTAAATTTCTTACTGGGGCAAAAGTCAGACTGAATCTACTTTTGGATGTAGAAATACAGAACTCAGAGAGAAACATGAATGATGAATATTGACTTGGCAACAATTGAAGAGGATAATTATTTGAGAAAATGTAAATGTTGGGAAGAACCTTTTTATGCAGTCTGTTATATGACCAGTGTGATAGTAGTAAATATCAGAGAGCACTGGTAATTAGAGGTACTAATACAAAGGTCTTATTTTTTTAAATCTGTCAATGTTTGAGGATCATTTGATGACTAGAATTATGATTTTGAATTTATCATTACTATTTCTAATTATTTAAGTTAATAATTTCAGAGTTCCATTAAAGTCTAAGGACTATTAAATGTTTTTATTTTCTTTCTTTGAAATTTTTTTTTATATTGGTAATTGAACTCATGACATTGTGCTTGCTAGGCAGGCAGTGTGACAATGAGCTGTATCCCCAGCCTGATCATTTTAAGTGTTCATGAAAGTTGCAAAAATAAGTAGAAAATTCATGTATAAGTGTCATCTAGTATTTGGTAATGTTAAAATTGTATATTACCATAGTTGGCAGAGCAGGGAAATGGTACCAGACAGGAATAGGCAAGACTATATACAGTACCCAAGGCCATCCCTCTGTGACCTAGGCACATCCTGGATTGTGTTTTACTAATCTGGTAGGCATTTATTAATCCAATGATGTTGAAATATACCAAAATGAGAATAAAAATTGAGAACTGAGGTTCACTAGACACACAGGAATGCAGGAACTTTCCATATACATGTCAGATTCATGCCTACAGCAGAAATACTAATTCTCTTTCATAGATCAAGTCCCTAAAAAGGGTGATATCTCTTGGTCTTTGTGTTTCTGCCATTCTTGACTAAATTCACTTGAGATGTAGGCAGGATAGAGTCTCATAAGAAAAAAAGTGTTCAGATTGTAAATGACTATAGGAAAACAGACACTATCAGCAAATAAAAATAATTCTTAGAGCCAGATTTTTTCATTTACTCAAAACAACGAAGAAAAGACTTTAAATCAGATATCTACTTGCAAATATTAACAATGAAAATAGAACTTAAATTAGGAAAATTTTCAATAATTAGAGATATAATGATAATTAAGTGAGATCTTCTCTCACTGTCCTTATTCTGATCTCCTTCTCTGTGTAGAGGAATAACGTTTGTTCTTTGAGATAATAGGAAATAAGTTACACATCTCTGCCCTGGACACGACATTTGGCTCTGGGGACTACACTTTTGAAGGGCCATTGGCACATTGGAGTATGTTCAGAGGAAAATGACCCAGATGGTAAGGGACTAGGAAACCAATTTATATGAGAAACAGTTGGAGGAAGTAGGAGCTTTATTTAGTCTTAAGGAGAGAGATTAACCAGAAAGTATTACAGAGTAGCAGCTTTCAAATTGCAGGAGACACCACAGAGTTTAGGAATTCATCACACTCTGCCTGTTGGAGCCACTGAAAACAAGGGAGAGATGTGGTGTGAGCACCTCGGAGAACATGGCACAGATTTAAGCCAGGCCAAAATGGATGATCATCATTGTACGATTAAATAAGCTATGTTTTCCTGGACTTAGCAACAGAGGGTATCAGATAGCACTTGCTCATATCATACTTTCTATGTGTATCTTCCCAGATTTTCCATAGTTAGTATCTTTCCTTTTTGGTAACCTTGTAAAGGTTAATAACCATCCCTTGAACTTTTTATCCTGAAGAGCTTTCACTGGGTTCCATTTCTTCAGTTCCATATAAATGTCTGTCTCTCACTACCTTCTAAAATCTTTCAAATTTAATCTATCCTTTTTGTATCACATCCTTCTATATCCTAAAATGAAATTCATAGTTAATGTAACCTGCTTTTGCACATAGTTACAAAAATGTAATAGAATGCTGTAATTGTAATAAAGAGCAGAAATAAAAGGAAAGAAATTTGTAATCAAATACACATATAACAAAATGCAGATACCTAGTCATGACTTCACAAAGAGACAGGCTGATTCATATGTATTGTACAAATAACTCAAACACTCTAAGCAATTTTGCTACTTATGCTTATGATATAATGACCTGAAGTAGTGAATAGGTCTTGATAAAATTCCAAACAAAAAAAAACAATCAATCAGTTTCTATGAAGGATTTCTATGGGACAATTCAATATATATGGAAAACACGCTGATAAATTAACTCTGTAAAACAGAATTAGGTTTTAGGCTGAGACAATTATAAATGAATTATCACCCAAATGGATGTTCAGGGGACATTTGAAATTCAAGAGGGCAGTAGGACAGTACTTTATTATATTAGTCCCAAGTTTGCAGAACGGCCCTGTCTCCTATCCCCTAAATGTGAGTAGCATCCCTCAGTCACAGTAACAATCAGGAATGTTCCTGTAACTCCCCTTATATGTTGCCATTGAAAATCAGACTGTTAGTACCTGATTTCCAGGAAGGTAGAACCCATTTTTGTTCCTCTTTTAATTTCCTTAACACTTGTTTCAAGACATATTCAGTGGGGTTTTTTAAATTTTTTGATACATTTTAGATATACATGATGAATGTGCATCATATTGAATTTGTACCACTACATAATGTAGCTTGATTCTTTTTCCTTTTCCCTCATCTCCCTTTACCCTTTCTTCTCCTTTTTATTTTCAAAAGCTTTGTCTCCATTTTTGCTTCTATTATCTTTTTTTCATTTTCCTTCCCCTTCCTCCTTCCCTAGATCCCCTTCCCATTTGAACATTTTATTCCTATTTCACAATATCTGTTATACATTTTGGTTTTTATTTACACTTACCAGAAAAACTATCTGATATTTGAACATGTATATATATGATTTATTTCCCTTAAGAGTAGGATCTCAAGATGCATCCATTTATCGAGAAACAGCTCAAGTTTATCAATCTTTGTGTCAGAATAGTACTCCATTGTATTTAAAAAAAAAATATCTTCTTTATCCACTCATTGATTGATGACCATTTAGGCTATTTCCAAGATTTAGCTACTATAAACAGTGCTATTATAAACTTAGGTGTGCATATATTTCTGCAGTATAATGCTTTTAATTCTTTCCCCAAGAAGAGGAATATCTGGGTCAAATGGAACATCTAGTTTTGGTTTTTTGAGGAATCTCCACACTGATTTCCACAGTAGTTGCACCAGTCTATACTCCCACCAACAGTGGAAAAGGGTTCTTGGTTCCTTAAAGCCCTACTAGCTTTTGTTATTGATTGATTTCTTTAAAAAAAATCATACTTTTTTGGAGTAAGGTAGAATCTCAGTGTTGTTTTAACTTGCATCTTGCAAATGAAAAGAGATATTGAACATTTTTTTCATATATTTATTGGATATTTCTACTTCATCCTAAAAGAATATTCATTTCACATCCCAGTTTTGGATGGGACTTTAAATTTGGGGAGAGAAGGTCTGATTTTTTGGAGTTCTTTATATCTTCTAGATAATATTACTCTGAAGAAGAGCAGGCAAAATATTTTTCCCATTCTGTAGGTTGTCTCTTAACTCTGGTGGTTTCTTTTACTGTGCAAAGATTTTTCATCAGATGAGATCTCAGTTGTTGATTCTTTGTGATAGCTCCTATGTGATTGGGGTTTTGTTCCTAAAGTCTTTGCCTACACCTATGTCTTTAAGAGTTCTACTTAATCTCTCTTCCAGAAGATTTAGTGTTTCTGTTTAAATATTGAGATCTTTGATCTATTTCCATTTTAGTTTAATGCATGCTGAGACACACGAGTTTACTTTTAATCTTTGGCATATAGAAAGCCAGATTTTCAAGCACCACTGATTAAAGGGGTGATCTTTCTTCTAGTGAAGGTGCTTGGTCCTTTTTCAAAGATGAGGTGGCTGAGTGTGTTTGGAGTTGTTTCTGCATCTTTTAGTTTGTTGCATTGATCCTCAGGTCCTTTTTTTTTTTTTTTTTTTTGCCAGTACTATGCTGTTTTTATCACTGTAGCTTTGTAGCATAATTTCAAGTCAGGGATTTTGACGCCCCCCTGCCTTGCCTTTGTTTCCCAGAATTGCTTTTGTTAATCCAGATCTCTTATGGCTCCAAATGAATTTTAGAGTTGTTTTCTCTAATTCTTTGAGGTATCCTTTGGGTGTTTTGATCAGGATTGAGTTAAATCTGTATAATTATTTGGGAATTATGACCATTTTCACGATATTGGTTCTTCCTATCCTAGAGCAAGAGATACCTTTCTGTTTTCTGATATCCTCTTTAATCTCCTTTTTCAGAGTGCTATATTTATTATGTGGAGATTTTTTACCTCCATCATTAGATTGAGTCCTTAGGTATTTCATTTTTTTTCCAATGTTATTGTAAAGGGTATGGTTTCCCTAATTTTTCTCTTAGTGAGTTTATTATTTGTGTACAGGAATGCTGTTGATTTTTTAGTCCAACTGTGCTATTAAATTTATTTATTAAATCTAGAAGTCCTTTCTTGGTTTTTTAGGGGCCTTCTATGTAGAGTGTCATGTCATCCTCAAATAATAATAATTTAACTTTTTTCATTCCTATCCTTACTCTTTATTTGTTTCTGTTCCCTAATTGCTCTGGCTAATGTTTCCAGAACTATACTGAATAAGAGTGGTGATGGTAGACATGCTTGTCTTGTTCCTGATTTCAGAGTGAAAGCTTTCAGTTTTTAACTATTTAGTATGATGTTGGCTATTGGTTTGTCATAAACAGTTTTTATCAGATTTGAGATAAAGACCATCCATTCCAGTTTTCTATACAGTTTTGTTTTTATCATGAATGACAGTTGGACTTTGTCAAATGCTTTTTCTCCATCTATTGAGATGATTATGTAGTTTTTGTCCTTGACTCTATTAATATGATATATTATATTTATTGATTCATGTATGTTGAACCATCCTTGCATGCCTGGAATGAATCTTGCTTGGTTATGGTATATAATCTTAATGATTTGCTGCATTCTGTTTTGTAGTATCTTATTGAAGTTTTTGCATCTATGTTTATCAGATAGATTGACCTTAGCTTTCTTTTTTGGATGAGTCCTTTTCTGGTTTTGGTATCAGGGTAATGCTTGCTTCTAGGAATGAGTTTGGGAGTATTGCTACCCTTTCCATTTCATTAAAGTTTCTTGTAAAATTCAGCAGTGAATCCATCAGGACTGGGGTTTTTCATTGTTGGTAGATTTTTAATTACATCTTCAATTTCATTGATATTGAATTATTTAGAATCTTTATGTCTTCTTGATTCAGCTTTGGTAATTCCATATATATCTAGGAATCTGTCCATTTCTTCTGTGTTTTCTATCTTATTAGAACATGTATTTTGAAGTAGATATTAATGGTCTTTTGAATTTCTGCAGGATTCATTGTGATTTTACCCTTTTCATTCCAAATTGCATGAATTTGAGTTTTTTCTTTCCTTTTTTTGATAAGATTTTTGAAAAGTTTGTTAGTTTTATTTAATCTTTCAAAGAACCTGCTTTTCAGTTCTTTGATTCTTTCTATTATTTTCTTAGTCTCAGTTGCATTAATTTGTGCTGTAATCTTTTTAATTTCCTGTCTCATACTAGCTTTGGACTTGCTCTTTTTATAAAAGCTTGAGGCTCAACATTAGGTTATTTATTTGAGCTCATTATGTTTTTCTTATGTGGGAATTTGCCATTATAAATTTCCCTCATAGAACTACTTTCATTGCATCCTGTAAGTTCTAATATGTTTTACTGGCATTACTGTTTAATTGTATGAACTGTAGAATTTCTTCTTTGATTTCATCTGTGATCCATTGGTTGTTTAGGAGGGTGTTAATGATTTGTATATGTTTTTGAAGTTTTTGTGTTTCTTTTGTAATTGATTTCCAGTCTCATTGCACTATGATCTGACAATATGCATAGGATAATTTCTTAAGTATGTTCTTTGCACTTACTTAAGTATGTTCTATGAACTAGTATGTGGTCCATTTTGGAGATTATCATGTGTGCAAATGAGAAGAATATGTATTCTGATGTTGTGGGGTGGAATACTCTGTAGACATCTACTAAGTCCATTTGTTTAAGAATATGGTTCAATTCTGATATTTCTTTGTTAATTTTTTTTGGTCTAGTTGATCCATCTGTTTGTGACAGTGAGGTATTAAGGTCCTTTATTACAACTGAGTTAGTGCTTATTTGATTTATTATGTCCATTAATATTTGTTTTATATAGGTGAGTGCCTTCTGTATTTAGTGCATATATATTTATGATTGTTATTTCCTCCTCTTGGATTATTCCCTTTTTTGTCTCTCTTAATCAGTCTTGGCATGAAATTCACTTTGTCTGCAAATAGAATGGCTACCCTTGCTTTTTTCTGGGTTCCAGTCACATGGAATATTGTTTTCTATCCTTCAACTTTAGTCTTATTGAGTTAAATGTGTTCATTGTATGTAGCATATTGTTGGGTCTTGTTTCTTGATCCATTCTGCCAGTCTGTTTCTTTTGACTGATAATTTGAGAACATTTACTTGATAGTTATAACTAATATGTGTTGACTTATCCTTATCTTGTTATTTTCCTGCTGTTGGTTACCTTTCTTGCCCCTCTGTTTAATTACTTGTTTAGCCTGTAGATTCATTCTCTTGAGGTTCATGGAGTTGTAGTCTTTGTTAACTCTTTGAAAAATGCCTTTCAGGACATTTTAGAGTGTTTCATGGTTATGAATTTCTTCATTTGGTAATTACAAATTTCTTCTTGTTCTTTGTCATGGAAGTATCTTATTTTTCTGTTGATTTTGAAAGACAGTTTTGCAGGATATATCAATCTGACTTGGAAGTTATTTTCTTTTAGCACTTGAAATACTTTAGGCTTTCCTAGACTTAAGGGTTTGTGTTGAGAAGTCTTCTGTGATCCTGATGGGCTTTCCTTTATAAGCGATTTATTTCTTTTCTGTAACAGCTTTTAATATTCAGTTCTTGTGTTGAATTTCTGGAATCCTGACTATTATATGCCTTGGGGTAGATTTTTTAATTATACCTAATTGGAGTTCTTTATGCCTCACTTATCTGTTCATCAAATTCTTTTTCTATGCATGGAAATTTTTCTGCTGTTCTGTGAATAGGGTTTTTTTGTTGTTTTCATGTTGCTAGCACTGTCTCCTGCTTTTTCATTGACTCTGATCTGCCTCTTTTTTTTTTTTTTTGGTATCATCTAGCAGCTGATGGATTGATTTTTCATGGTCCCTTGCTATTTTTAAGAAATCTTTCTTTTCATTGTCACTAACCACAATTATTTCTTCTAAATCTGATAATCTGCCCTCACATTGATTCATTCTATTACTTTTTTTTTTTTTTTTTGGTACTGAGGATTGAACTCATGACCTTGTGCTTACCAGACAAGCACTTAAGCCACTGAGCTAAATCCCCAGCCCTTCTGCTGTTACTTTCAATAAAATTTTTGATCTCCTGGATATATGATTAAACCTGTTTCATGGATTCCATTCCTGTCCTATATTGGGCATTCATATTTTCTTAAGTTTTTGTATTTTTTTCTCTGTATCTTCTCTAGATTCACTAATCATGCCCTTCATTGTGGTCATCATCTCTGAAGTTATCTGACAAATTATTTTTTATTTGATTCTTTCTAAAGCCTCATTTATTTGCTTTGTTAGTTCCACTGTTACACTTCAGAGAGTCTAGGTGGGTGGCTTTTGAATTTTTCCACCTCATTGCCCCCGGGTTTGCCTTTGTAGAGCTAGAAGTCTAGGGTTGCATCTTGCTTCAGTGTCTTCTCATTTTGTATTTGTTTTTAGTTTAATTCTTGTTTTGATACTTATAAATTGTTTATGATAGGTATCTTTATTGCTGAAATCAAGAACTCTTAGGAAATGACTACTTTTCAGAAATGTCTTCCAGATGTACCTGGCGTTTGGGCTTTGAGTCTATTGCAAATCGTAGTCTTCAATTTATTGGAGATGAGAAATTGCTGCCTATATGGCCTAGCCTATGGTTCTTCAGCACTGGCCTGTCATATTATTTATGACCCTTAGGCAATTACAGTCTTGGCATGCAAGGAAGAACAACTGATTAGAACAATTATGTCACTTTGGCTAACATAATACAGTTAGTAATAACAATAGCATTACATGCAGGCTAGAAAATGACAAACTGCGGTAACTATTAATTTGCTACCTGTTATGGTTTGTGTCTAGATGTCCCCCCAAAGTCTCATGTAGTCATGAGCTTTTTCAGAGTTAGCTGTATTCTAGAATATATGATGCTGGGATTAAGGGTTGTGATTAATAAATCAGTCTATTGATTGGCTTGGCATAATTCTGGCTAGGATTAAGGGTGTGAGTACTACAATTGCCCTAGGGAGAGTAGCACACAATATAAGAGACAGACAGAAGCTTGTTTCTGTGCTTTGTTGCTTTTGCTGTCATCCACTGCCATAAACTGTTGCCCTCTGCCATGTGCCACCCTGTCTTGGAACCAGCAGAGTATGGACTGAAACCTCCATAAACTGTGAGCTTAATAAACCTTTCCTCCCTTAACTTGTGGGTTTTGGGTATTTTGTCACAGCAGCAAGAAAACTAATTAAAACACCAACTTTAACTGTGTAAACAGGATTTTTATTTATATGATAAAATCTAAAACAAACCAGAAGATTGTGTGCTGTAAATATTCTTTCAGTATGGTGATTTTACCTACAGGGGACAAAATTTAAAAGGGTTTATAGGGAAGAAAAAGAATATAAAAATAGAAGCAGAAGTAAGACTGAAGGACAATTATTCTTTGTTCAGAATGATTTTAGTCTGTTTTGTATTGTTTAATTTCAACATGCATGAAGGTATAGACAACTGTTTTGAAGAGAACGAGAGACATTATGGCAGCCATTGTTGATTTCCCTACTGTCTGGTTTTGAAGACCTGTAATACCTTCATCATTCTGTTCTGATCAGTTTAATACTATTTTGTTTTGTATGAATTCATTGTGTGTGAAGGTATGGACAACTATTTAGAAGAAAATGAGAGACAATGTGATAGCCAGTGATGATCACCTGTTGTCTTACTTTGAAATCTGTGTTACTTACATTGTTTTCTTCTGATATGCTTTGTTCTGCTTTGTTATATTTAGTTTTACTCTCTTTAAAATAAAATTTTAAAAAGACTGAAGGACAAAGGAAGATAACTGAAGCTTTGGGAACTGGCAAAGAAGACAGGAGGGAAAGAAAGAAAGAAGGAAAACAGAAATGAGAACAAAAAAATCAAAAAATAAAACTAAAAATGATGTTCTTACTGAACAACAAAAATCAAGAACAAATAACAAAAAAATAGAAAACATTTTAAAATAAAAAAGCAGAGAAATAAAGAAAAGCAGAAAAAAAAAAACTCTGTCCATTTTGGAGTGTATCTAGTTGACAGAGGGAATCGACGGAGCCCAGAACACTGTTGATTGATCCCAGCAAGCCAGCAATAGAATTATGATCATGGTGGATAATCCCAGCAAACCTGGGCTTTTAATTCCATGGAGATTTAGGCTGCTTCTGATTTCTGTCTATTAACCTGGGGCCAGTTCTTCAGCTGTAACAACAGAGTTCGAGGCCAGCCTGGACTATAGTGACTATAGTGAGTTCAAGACTGGTCTGCATTACATAGTGAGTCCTGTCTTAAACAAATAAAGATTATGTAACAGACTAAAAAGCTAGCAGTTCATCTCCCTCATCACCCATGTCCAGTAGGTCATTAGACCATCTTCCTTCTGATTTAGAAACCTTCACTAACTGTAACATTCTCTGTTATGCTCCAGCTTCTTTTTATCTTCACCTAGGCTGTCTTGCTGGTCTTGTTTCCTGTTCCTACCAAACACACCAAACTGTGAACACTCCATAGACAGGGTAAGCCCTCCAGACTTTGCTACATGTAGCCTCCAGTGGCTAGAGCAGTGATTGAGAACCCTTCAAAGCTCTTGGTGATACAAACAACCCACTGCTGCTTGCATAGGTTCACTACCATTGGCCTAGAGTAACTGTTGTTTTTTTCATCTGAAAAACACTCCTTAGGCCTCATTACTGGGTTTAAATGTCTCTTCCTCTGTGAGGTCTTCCCAGAGCTGAAGTATTGTTTGTTTCTGTTCATATCCTTGTCCTAGCATTTCTTTTAAACCTTATTTCTTCATATGCCTGTAGTCTTTGTTAGAATGAGCATTTTTTACGTAAAAGTTAATTATGTAGGCATGGAGTCAGTTATTAGAATTTGTGTATATATATATAACTTAGCAATTTTGTGATTCTTGGGCACAGTTATTTCTTGTAATCACAGTTTTCTTCTTTATAAATGAAAATAACAGCACATCTTGAATATATTAAGGATTAAGTACAATGCTTATAAGATGCTTAAAGCAAAACTAAATGCTAACCATTATTTTTAGGTTTGCATCTCTAGCACCTCACAGTAAGCATAATAGAGAAGGTGCTTGCTAGCTGAATATGGATGGAAGGATACTGATACTGTCAAATTCTGAGATTTTATGGTTTAGTCACAAAACTAGATGTTATATTTGCAAATTATAGACAATTTTATTGTAAATAAAATTGTTTGTGAAAAATACTCAAAAAGGTGATCTATTTTTCCATTTAACTTTTTTTGGTACTCTTAAAGGCATTAATTCTTAAACATTAATGTAAAAAAGAAAATCAGATCTTTAAAGTTCGTACCCACTGTGGAAAATTATCTGCCTAGAAACACCGGTGCTTCAAATTGTGCCTGGTGTCTTCCCCATGGGAAGTGTGGCGAGTGCACCTTTCTCCTTCTCTGTCTGGGATGGTGCAGTAACTCTGATGGTTGTGTTGAGTCAATCCCAGGAAGCTTCCGGCAGTTTAGTCGCTTTCAGGTAAAATATATATATTCTTATTTATCCTGTATCCATTGTTTCCTTGCTTTAAAAAAGTACCTCTTTTATGTGTTTTAATGCTGTTTTCACATTAAAGCTGAATGCTACATTTTTAGAACTTCTTTAGTTAATACTCTGCTAAATGTTTAAAGCTTGACATTTACTCTCTGTAAACTGGAACACTCTGATTTCACTGTTTTCAGCAGTAAATGTCACTCTAAACATTGTTGCTTTCACTCACACTTAAGCCCTTTCATCTGCAGTGGGTGCAGTGTGTCAGAGAATTCTTTGTGTGCCACTCTAGGAAGGGGGAAAAAGGCTAAGCAAGCCAGGCCTTTAAACAGGGGGAAAAACTGCTTGGAAGGCAAAGATTCTCTCTCTCTCTCTCTCTCTCTCTCTCTCTCTCTCTCTCTCTCTCTCTCTCTCTCTCTCCTCTGTTTTTATATGGTGTTTGTGAACACACAATCCTGTGTTCCTCCAGATACTCTTAAAAGCAGCTGTGCTCTATCACTTACAATAGTCTTACTGAACTCATACATAGATGCCAAACAGCTTCCCTGTTTCCCGGCTGAGTTGGGGAAGGGGTAGTAGATACCACCATTACTTTTAACTTTTGCCTGCAGGAGGAATCTTGTCGTCTGGCTCCCTAAAGCTGTTTTCAAGCAGGATGTTTATTTCTGAGTCCGAAGCCTACTGGAAACGGATTAGCTCTCACATTACATCATTTTAACATGAAATAGAAAAATTAATTTTTGGTTGTTTTCCTAACAAGTGATTTATTCCTGTTCTTTAATCTGTTTCCCCTTTAAATTCTTTGGACATATTTGTTTCTTGTCTGCATTTTGTATCCAGGAATTTTTTATGTTTGCTCTTCTTTTTCTTGCCTTCTTTCTGTCTCCCAACTCCATAGGTCCCTTTTGAGCCTCAGCCTCCTTTCCTTGGTCCTAGTACTTTGTCTGACTCTGTTGTGTGTACCCAAAGTCATGCTTGGCCACCTGCTGTTTTTCCTCCCCATGTTGCCTGCTGCTGTGAGACCACTTCCCCTACTTTCCTATATCTTCTAGGTGCTTCTGCATGTACCATGATGTACTTAACAATAAACTGACATGCTGAGCTCTTCCAGAATTACTGTAGTAACCAAATGGATTATCAGCGAAGTTCCTAAGTTGCGTTCAAAGTTCTTTTTTGAGGTAGTTAATGGCTACATCAACCAGTGTTTCCAGTTTCCTGACAGCCATATTGAAGCATGAATTTGAAGCCTAAAATTATCATACAAGAAGCTCTGAGATCTGAGGGGGATAGCTTAGTAGCAGAGTATTTGCCTAGCATGCATACAAGAACTGAGATGAAATTTTAGAAAACCATCAGCTATTCTGTCACACTTGGATTCAAGTCCCTACTCTATTACTTGTTACCTGTGTGGTCCTGAACAAATCAGTTCATTCATTTAAAAACTGTTTAGCGTATACCTATATTTGTGTCTTGTATTTGGCTTGTAGGGAAACTATAAGCCCTCTGTCTTCCCCTCTTATATTCATAACCAATTCAGAAATAACATGTGAAAATTAAATTGTTAGCTTTATCAACTGACAAAAGCCAGATTGGAGAAATGACTTATGTATGTAGTCATCATGGGCTTACTTATACTTCTCTCCTAAATTAGACTGCAGATTACCACTGATCTTCTCAGTCCAGCACTCCAGTCAGGATGTAGAGGACAGACACATGTTAAAGACAGATGTGCTATAGAAAAAAGAGAGAAATAGCTCATGAGGGCTGGCTGAACTCAACACCCTCAATTTGTCCTAAATCCACTGACCAGACAAGCTCTGCTTTTCCCATAGGGAAAAACAAAGTGAGAAAGGTGAGAAGAGACTATTCTTCCCACCTAGACCTGGAAATTCTCTTTCCTCCAGGGAAACAGGAACTCCAAGCATGACACTTAATCAGTGATTACCATACTAAGCAAAATAAATATTGCCAGTCTGTTCTCTCAACTGTAAAATATGGTTGACTTAGCTACCTTTTATTGTGGCTGAGGAGACTACATAGAAATAATAAGCTATGAAGAACACATGTGTTTGGTCTTGACTCACCTGAGTGAGAATTAGGACAATTAGCCATTCAGTAGACAGTTTATCTTTGTTACCCTCTTGTCTTTATCACTTTCTAAACCTTCAATTTGGTCATTTCTCCCTCCTCACTCCTATTTTGTTGTGTTTTAATGTGGGAATAATGGTCCTAAAGCTTTTGATTGCCAGTAAGTGTGAGTTGAATTAATTCATATGGGTCAAATCTCTGCTAATCCTGGCTTATGTGTTCCAGAATCATTAGTTTGGACAAAGAAAACTTTTGTAACAATTAAGTCCTCTTTAGAACTACAAAACTGGTTATACCTGAATGGTTACCAAAGTACAATAGGTGGCTACAAATGATATTATTACATGAAAATATATTCTTTATTCATCACATTTGTTCTTATACTGAATTGATGGATACTTAGGTAGTTTTTCTATCATATAGAAAATAACTCTGATAATGCTGAAAACAGTAATGAAAAACAACAATATAGATAGCTTTGAGAAAGGACTTTTAATCCAGGATATTTAGGCCTTATTTTGAAGCCATTGAATGTAAATAATCACATGAGCAGATGTATTTTTGGAAAAAGTCATATGGCAGCACTGTGCAGTCTGAAACAGAGGGGATGAAGCTGCAAACCTTGGTAGGAGGCTTAGATGACGCAGAGAGGGGAGATGTTCCACGCCTGGGAAGGATCAGGAGCTCAGGGTCTGGATTTAGATTTTCAGAGTAGAATGGGTAGATTTGACTGAGAAGGGGAAATAATCAGATAGAAGGCCTGTTTCCTAAGATTAGACTTAGGATTTTAAATGACAGTGCTGCCAGAGACCCCTGCTGAGCATAGTAGAAGTTTGCCAGAGAGAATCCAGTCTGGGAAAGATAGTTGGAGCTGAAGGAGAGATGGATTTGACTAGTAAGAATTGAACCAGTCCCCCAGAGGGAGTTGGCAAGGGAACTCCTAGTAGGGTAAAACTCCCTGAGAATGGTGTCGCACAGACGTTTACTTTTCACTGAGTAGAGAGACAGGGAGAATAGGGAGAAAAAAAGGGGGGGGGGGAGTTGGAAAAAAAAAGTCGTTGTGTAGGGGTAATTTGGGAGCTGCATGATTTGGAGAATACCAGCATATTGTAGACTCACCTGCCTCATGCATAATTATATCAAGTCACAAAATAAAACACATGAAGCTCCATTTTACTTTATAAAAAACTAATAAAAGTACAAACTCAATTGGATACTTAGTTTTTTTTTATTGTGGACTATGTCTTTATTATTTTTTTGAATACTTAAAATTGCATTCTTCTCTTGCTTTAAATTGCTTGAGATTGAGAGAATTTGATCCTTGGAATGAGCTCTGTGTCTCTTTTTATAAGATATTAAAATCAAGACTCTAAAACAGTGAACTGAAGGTTAGTGTGAATACTCTTTCTTGCAGTGTAGGAGAAGGAAAAGAAAAGATTTTATGGCTTTAGAATAGTCCTTTCTTCTCCTACTCTTTCTATCTATATATTGTCCACACATTTTTATTATTGGACTTAGCAGTCTGTGTCCCTCAGAGCAGAGAATTGTTGGTCATATCAATGGTGAACATACACTTCTAAATGGCTTTTTTAAAAGTATTTGGGATCAAACCCACAATCTTCAAACTGAGCTATATCCTCAGCACTTTTTTTATTCTGAGTAGGGGCCCACTCAGTCAATAAATTACGTAAGCTAGGCTTGAAACTTGAAGTCCTCCAAGAGCACTGGAATTACAAGGGTGCAACACCATGCCTGGCTACTTTTAAATTTTTATAAGTGATTTGTAAAACAATGAAAAACTATTTTCTCCATTTGTTTAGAGATAAAAGTGTTTCCCTCCATTTCATAGTTTTTAGAGATTCTCAGAATTGGAACATGGAATATTTAACTAATGGTATGATAGAGAAGCTTTCTGAAAGAGTGTAAACTAGTGCAGCCACTATGGAAATCAGTATGGAGCTCCCTCAGAAAACTAAAATATAGGAATACCATTTGATCTAGCTATACCTCTCCTAGGTATGTTCCCCCCAAAATTATAGATATCATACCATAGTGCAGTGATGGCAAACCTTTTAGAGCTTTTAATGATACCAAGAGCCTGCTGCAGCACGTGTGACATAGGTCGACCAGCACTGCTATAGCAATACATGCATACTCATGTTTACAGCTGTGCGGTTCACAGTTGCTGAGACCAGGAAACAGCCCAGATGCCCATCAACAGACAAATGAATAAAAAGAATGGTGGTATATATACACATGGAATATTAGCCTTAAAGAAGAATAAAGGCTGATTTGCAGAAAAGTGAATGGAACTCAAGATCATTATGTTAAGTAAATTAAGTCACAAACAGAAAGTTAAACAATACATGATTTCTCATATATGGGAAAGAAACCTAAAATAGGAAGAAAGAAAGGGAAAGAGAGACAAAGGAGAGATGGTAGGAAACAAACAACAAAGAAGGGATGGGGAGGAGGAAAGTTGTAGAGGGGTAAAAGGATAGAAAGTGATCAAAATATGTTATATACATGTACCAAAACAAATATGACCAAACTTCAGACATATGCTAATTTTAAAAAGCTTTTGGTTCACATTTGTAGAGGCACTGTATAAAGCCACTGTTTTTTCTAAGGTATTATAATATTAAATTGGCCAATGTTTATAGACACCCCAACAGAGAAAAGGCAATTTCTGCAGGTTTCCCTGGAAACTTTTGTTGGGCACCTGTTTTATACAAAGTATATGGTAGGGGCTGAATGCAATACCACATTTCTAAGCTCCTTAATGACCTACTGGTCTTCCCAATCCCCACTACCAAGGAAAGTGTGGGGTACCACTGCAGTATTTTACACATTAACTCGTTTAACCCTCAGGGCAACTCTATGAGTTAGTTACTTACCATTTTAATTACCATTTTGCAAATAAGAAAGTGGAAACATTAGAAAAAAGAACAACTTGCCAAACTTTGATGACTGGGCTACAGAAACAAGATTCAAACCCACATAGCCTGAGACTGTAGCATCCAAACTGTGATCATTGTGTTTTGCGGCCTTTCTGCTCAGAATCATTGAATCTATGAATAAATTTCATTATAAAAATATAGGGGTAAGATAACCCAGAGTGGTGGGCTGGACTAGTTATTAGAATTACAACATGGAATTTAATACATTTGCTTATAATTAACGTTGAAATTAGTGCCTGTCTCACTTGTGAGTGCCTTGCTTCTGTTGCCTTTCATGCCTTCTCATTGCTTTTTTCCCAGCCTTCAGTTTCAAACACACCATGGTGAGCTGGCAGGGAAGCTGAATAGGGTTAGACAGCCAGTGAAGGTAGGAGTCATGGGCAACAATGGACTAGTGACATTGAAAACTGTATGGTACTTATTCTCCCTGGAAACGCTCTGTCAGACCCAGGAAGTGTGGCTTAATCCTAATTAAGATAATTCAGTTTTACAGCCTAGAAAGGACTATCTAAATTCTTTAATAGAATTTTATTTTAAATCTTACCCGAGAAGTCCTATCATAAATCACTTGGTATACATTATTTGCCCTGTTAGTTGAACCACACAAAATAGAGGTTCATTTGCCATCCCTATCTCTTTTCCCTAAAAAGGCTCTTAAAGACCTTGCTGCCCCAGCAGAAGATGCTGGACTTTGGCCAGCGGTACCCTTAGCAGGATTGAAGGGAGGAGGAAAAACTGAAGTTCAATCAAAAGAGCTACTATTGATCTTGAAAAAGTATCAGCCATAGATAAGCCACAAAGATTCACTTCCTCCTTCTGTTGTTAGATCCATTTCAGTATTTTTGATATTTGTTATGAGGCATTGCTACTCAAAGAAACCAAGAATAATGACAGCAAATACACATTTGGACTTGATACGACCTAAGTGCTTTGCAGATTTTACCTCAATCCTCAGTGTGACCTGTGGGGGAGGCACCCCCTCAAATCCCCATTTGACAGATAAGGAAATGGAGGCACAGAGCATATAATAACTAACCTAAGATCATACAGGTAGGAAGTAAAGGAGCTAGGAGTTATTCCCACTCTGTCTGACTCCACAGTCCATATTCTCACTGTCGTCTTTTCCCTAGACCATCAACACCTCACATATTCCATTTTACCTGCACTTAGGCAGAAATTATTGTTTCGAGAAATAAGAGGCCCTTTATTTGAATTAGAAAACCCAGAGTTTTAATATTCTTGTCACAGTGACTGAGACTCTCTTAACAAAATTTGACTTTTGGTCAGATGTGATATTTCCCAGATTACTTGCTTGATTAATAAACTTGCTGCTCCTGCTGTTAAGACTGTTCTGACAAGCCAGAAATGGTGGCATATACCTGTAATCCCAGTACTCTGGGCAGCTAAGTGGGCAAGAGGATTGCAAATTTAAACCCTGCCTAGTCACCTCATTAAAAAGGGCTGGAGATTAAGCTCAGTATGAAGGCCATGAGTTCAATCTCCAGGGGAAAAAAAAGAAGGAAGGAAGGAAGGAAGAAAAGAAAAAAGAGTGAGAAAGATGAAGAAAAAGAAGAGGAGGAGGAAGAAGAGGAAAAAGGGAAAGGAAGGGAAAGAAGAAGAGGAAGAGGAGAAAGGAGAAGACTGTTCATTCTAGTGCTATGGACAGACAGCCCCACCTCCAACCTGCTTGCCCAAATGTACATCGCCTCCCCAAAGCTCCAGGTTATAACTCCAAGCATGAGCAGCAAACCATCCTCTGTGTGCTCTTTTAGTAAGGCTGGGGTAGGATACCTTGGTGGTTAAGATGACTTTGGCAGGGAATATGGTACCTGTTCTCCTCCACCTCCCTGTTAATGTCTTTCTGTACCACTGTATCCTTGGGTGCCTTCTCTGGATCATGACCCTATCCTCTAAATACCATCAGCTACTGCCTTTTTAAGCATATTTTAACTTGTGGTATTTAAAATAGAGTTTCTCCCAGGGATACTTGCTTTCTAAGAGATAACTGTAAGTCTGACCAACAGAGGAAAGTGTTCTTTTTCTGGTAGACTTTTGCCATTGGAAACTTCTAGGCTTAATAAGTTGTAAAACTTTTCAGAAGAGTTTAGCAAGGCTGCTTGTCCCCAGAGTGGATTTGAGGAGGGTGACAGAGTAAAGGACATTTGGAGCCGGGCATGGTGGCTCATGCCTGTAATTCCAGCACGCAGGAGGCTGAAGCAGGAGGATTGTTGCAAGTTCGAGACCAGTCTGGGCTACAAAGTGAACCCAAGACCAACCTGAGCTGCATAGAGAGATCCTGTCTCAAAAAGACTAAAAAAAAAGGACATTTGATGACTCACCAGTACCACACCTTCTGTCACTGCTTGCTTTCTCTCTGAGCACACACAGATTGCTTCTGCAGGAGTGCATGTAGACCAGGAGGACCATGCCTGAAGACTGCCAGCCTGTGGTGGAAAGCAGAGGCTTCCAAGTGTTACTGTATATCAGAATCACATGGGAACTTGTTTAAGATGCATCTTCCTGGAACTTGGGTCCCAGGATTCTGATTTAGAAAGATTGTTTTTGAAAAGTATTCTGGGTGAATGTGATACGGAACCCTGAGAAATATTTGTGGAGTCCCTTTTCTTCTTGGTGGTTTCATTAGTGATCTTTTCAAGTAAAACTGGAGTAATTACATCCCTCAGATCCTACCAATGTTCCTGTGTTTTGAGTCTACAGTAGGAGGGAGTCACTAGTACAGCCAAGCATACCCAGTGGTCTAGTAACTCAGCTAAACTTGATCGCAGTAAGAACTTCAAAGAAGTTCAAAGAAAAACAGAAGTGTTATTCTGTTTCCGATGAGTTACTGATGATACACACTATTGCTACGAATTTGGAAAAGATGTGGTGGACAATTGAAGGAAAACAAACTTTAAACAATTGAATGCATGTAAGGCAAAGCACATGTTCTTCAAAGAACTTAGCAACTTATTAAAGTGTAGAATCCAGTCTTGGCTCCACAGTCCCATGGTGTTGACTTGGGGCCTGGTCTTGTATCTTGTTTGGCCAGTATCATATGAAGACAGCAATGTGCTTGTGCAGGTGAGACTGTCCCCTTGTGCTTTAGAAGAACAAGCTCTGGGGAGTCACAGAAAGATTAGAGACACCTGGAATAGATCTAGGCCAAAGAGGAAGCCCCATCCATGTCCAGCAGTGCGAGACCCAGGGCTCTATGTCTTCTGCAGGTTCTGGACAGAGTGATACAGCATTGTTTGGCAGGAGCTGGCTAATACAAAAAGGGTAGGGAAGGCCTTTGGGAGCAGAAGGTTACAGAAACAGGATATATTTGACAAGAACAGAAAGAAGAAAGAACCTAGGATTGAAAGGAAATTCAGATGTGTCACATAATAGAAGAATGAGAACTCCTCTACAGTATATGGCCCTAATATGCACAGTTGAGTGGACACACAAGGAGGCAGGTTTAAAGAGACCTAGCAAAAAATTGTTACCCACTGAAACACCAGGAAAATGGAATGAATTGTCTTGAAGACTGTCTTCTACAATTGGAGGGTAAAGAAGTGACAATGCAATGCCTACTGTGTGCTGAGAACACCAATATTTTTTCTTTCATCTTTTGACAATTCTTACTGAAAAAAATTTGAGATAAGGATTATTTTCCAGATAAGGAAATTGAGACTTTGAGAAGGTAAGACTCTTGCAAATGTCTATAGCCAGTAAGTCAGAGGCAAGATTCGAATCTTGGACTGTCTGGCAGTAAGCTGGTTCCAGAATTGAGTGCCACAGGATTAGGGTGCTGTTGGTGGAGGGGAGTGGTGGCCAAAGCCTGGGTCTTAAGCCATCTTTGCTCCAGAATGAAGCACATTTTTACTCGTAATTAGCACATTTTCATTTCAGGGGAGCAGGATAGGGAAAGGAAAAATGTAATAAGTTTTTCATAAAGCTAAATTTATTCAATATAAGTGGTTTTCCTTTACCCTGATAGTCTGTCTTTTCAATTCTTTTCTTAAAAATCAAATCATATTTGTTTTTCAAAATCATCTTGACATAGTGAAAGAAAATATCATCAACCTCAATAAAAAAAGTCCCATGTCCATTTAATGACACTGAAAGCACAGCTGTTTAGTACATCCCAATCTGTCAAATTCTTGCTTCTGTTTCATTGTGTTAAAGTGTAAGTATGTGTCTGTCTCTCTCCCTTTGTCTGTCTTCTTCCCCTTCCCACTAGAACCTCAAAACAAGTTTTTTTTATCTATCATTTTGATCCAGAATTAAGGAATCAGTTAAGCCTCTGTAAAAATTCTTAAGCTGTTTTAATTGTACAAAAATAGTCTGCACATAAAATGTCTAAGGAAGATAGCAGACCAGTTTTCAGTTCAGCAGGAAAGAAATAACATAGGTACATAGACAAAAATAACACACAGGTACACATATCACATAAGTAATATTATCACAGAGAAAATATCACCTACTAAAATGAGTGCCCTGAAAGAAATAAGGAGTTGTAAAATAATTTGGAACTCAAGCCAGTTCTTCCCGTTTAGAAGGGAAGCCTCTCTTCTTTTAAAAATGTTACTGTTTTACCGTTCGTCTTGTTTTGCTTCTCTGAGACAGGTCTTGCCATGTAGCCCAGGCTGGCCTTGAACTGCAGTAATCATCTTGATTCAGCTTCCCAAGTGCTAGGATTATAGGCATACTCCACCCTGCCTGGCCATTTCACCATTTTCTCTTTGGAAAAGGTTCCCTTAGCCATTTTAGTCCATTAGTATATCACAATCTCCTGCTGATTTTTCTGGTAAAACTATAAAATTTTAATAACAACTGCCAGAATATAACCCTCAATTAAACTTCCTGTAAGCGTCCCTGGATCCCTCTTGTCTTAAACCTACACAAACTAATTTGGATTTGATTGGTAGGTGGAGAGAAGAACCCTGAACTAGCCTTCAAAAAGCTTCAGTTTGGGTCTCAGATAAGTTACTAACTTTAGGATATGTAATTCCTCTGTGCCTTAGTCTCTTTACCTAAAAAATGAGTATAACAATACCCATCTCCTCACAAGGACAGTCTAAGGTTTAAATAATATATACTTTCTACAATTTTGATTACTAGCATCAATTGCAGCATGACAATACTAAATTGAAAATTCCAGAAAGAGATAATTCATAAGTTTTAAATTTTACACTGTTCTAAGTAACATGATGTCAAGTCTTACATCATGCCTTTCTGTCCCACCTGGGACATGACACATCCCTTTGTCTAATACATCCTTGCTATGTACACTACCCACCCATTAAGTCACTTCATAGCACTCTTGGTTATCAGATTGACTATATTGGTATCAAATACAGTCATTATTTTACTTAATAATGACCCCAAAGTTCAAGAGTAACCATGCTAGCGATTTCAGTATGCTAAAGAGAAGCCATAAAGAGAAAAAAAAAACCTTTAAGAGAAAAGGTAGAAGTTCTCAATAAGGAAAGAAAAAACTATATGCAAAGATTGCTAAGATCTTCAGTATACTGTTGTAATTGTTCTATTTTATTGTTATTGTCACTAATCTCATACTACACCTAATTTATAAATTAAACTTTATAATAGACCTATATAAACCAAGCTTATCCTGGTTTCAAGCATCCATTAGGTGTCTTAGAACATATTCCCAAAAACAGGAGCTGCTATAATTAAGGAAAACAGTATACTTTAGATTCTATGCTTAGCAAGTAGTAGGTGCCCAGTAAATGTCAGTGTCTTCCTTTCCTCCTAAACTGAAGGGAGGACATTGAACTAAATGAGTCCCTGAGGCTGTATCCCACTCTAGTTATCTGCTTCTAATAGCTCCACCTATGAATATAGAGTAGGACTAAAACAGAAGGAATAAAAGGATTTGTAGGGTTCCAAAACCTTGGCAAAAACATCTCAATGTGTTGAAAAGTCACTAAAATAAATTTTAAAAAGACCAAGAAGGTAGGAAATCACCACCTTGACCATTTGTTTTCCAGAGAATAGGAAAACAAAAAAGATTGTTTCCTCGACTGAAAGTTGATACAGCCAGGAAGGTTGCAAAAATAATGTTTAGGTAGTCTGACAGTGCTCCTTAATGATGATGCTGAGCAGGCATGGCCTGACCATTCTGAAAAAAAGTTCAAGTTTTTTATTTATATATTTATTTTTTCTGCTAGGACATCAGGGCAAGAAAATGAAATACCAACTTAGTGGTAGACCTGATTTTCCATATAAAGGCAAAATACCCAATTCTTGTTTTGCAAATGAACACACTGAGTTGTTCCTCATGTTATGGGACTGTTTTCACCACATTATGGTCATAGACTTTCAAGACCATTTGGCTACAGGCTAAGGAGTACATTACAAGGGCATTGCAGATCCAGAACAGAGAAAGTTCTGGATTCTTTCAGTCATGTACCTTCTGAGGAAATCCAGAAACACCACTCTTGGAAACTAAATACCTGCTATTATTTTTTCATATAAGTGTCATTTGGAGTGAATCAGGTGGGTCAAAAGATCAGACTGGAAGATAAAGAGACCAAAGTAGATGTATTATTCTTATCAAGTATCTTGGAAGATTAGGATAAATCATGCCAGATCAGTGTTATTCTGGAACAGAGTGACAGGTCTTGAGGACAGGATTGGCAGAACTCGGAAACACTCTGTATTCCCTAAGACTCTGCCCATGTTCTGTATAATACTCTAATAGTTTAAAAAGTGCCACTAGCGTGCTATTTTACTTTTGAATGTAATATAATGATAATAGTTATTTATTTACACTTTGTAATCGGATATTGGATACCAGTTGACCAGCACAGGATCTATTCATAAAAACAAAGCTGAGATTCCTGAAAAAATGTTGCAAATTTATAATAGAAAAATATATAGAGCAATCTTTGGATTTCAGAAAGACATAACATTGCCCTCCTATAAGGCAAAGAAAAGCAAGGTAGTATTGACACTGTCAACATTACACTATGGTGATAAGATTGGTAGTGAGGCCAAGTTCAAGGTCAACCCGTGATACTTACTGAGTTCACTATCCTGGAATGCATAATGAGATCTGTCTTAAACAAGCAAACAAACAAAGATTGATAGTGAATCCTCAACACAAATGAAGCTAGAAATGACTACATTTGACAACAAAATGAAGGATGGAGTAGATATTGTTGACAAGGTATGCAGCAACTACGATGTCACTGGAAACATAAAGTATTGGCCGGTGGTTGTGTTTTACTTGATCCTAAACATGTTAAGCATAAATAGCTTCACTTCTGCTGTGAGAGATGGGGTCTGCCTGCTACTAGAATTTATACAGTGGAAAATCACTCAAATTCCAGGCAAAAAGAAAACAGAATTTTAGAGAACGCTACACCACCCATCCCTTTTCCATAACAATTTTATTAAGCTGCCTATAGTTTTCTTAAATACCTAAAGATATTTCTGCTAATCTCTGACTTACCAAAAACTCTGGTATGTAGTTCAAAGCAAAAAAGAACCTTTGGGGTCATAGATTTATATAGAGAGATGTTCACTACAGCCTACTTTAGAACAGCAAAGGGAAAAAAGGGCCAGATTTTCAATAATTTCTGATAATAACCATTTGCATGAATAGGGGAATGGTTAAATTAGGAGATATCTCTAGTACTAAATATAGGTAGTCATTAAAAATCAGAGATTTTTAAAAATTTTGTTTTATTTTGCAGGGCCAGAACTCTACCACTGAGTCCCATTCACAGCCCTAAAAGTTTTTCAGAAACAAACAAAAATATAACAAAAAAGAACTTTACAGTATTTATAAATAATATCTCACATTTCTCTCATTAATGTATATGTGGATTTATGAATTTATTTTGAAATTTATATATGAAGATATAAATTCAAAAGAATACATCAAAATGTTAACAGATTGGTTAAATAAGGATTACTCTTTGACCTTCCATTTATTTTCCACACAGAGATGAAAAGTTATTTATATTTAAAAGAAAACACAAAACACATTGATGGCATACTACCTGCGCCATTATTTTTAACCTTTATTGTTATCAGATAGTCAATTTTTTTCCTAAACCAACCTCATAAACCAAATATTCTGAATTCTTAATCTTTTCTCTGAGTATTAAAAGGACTCACCCTTTCTGTATGATCAGCTCTTCCTCTCACGCTGAGCTTCATGTTCAGGTGTGGGTTATTTATCCATTCTCTAAACACTTTCCCAGCCTTGCTTGGCTCATCCAGCTACCACCTGAGACTCCCTCTCCACAGCATGTGCCTCTTCTCCTGCCATGTATTTTAGTCCAAGGACTCCTTGAGGTTTCTATTACTTTTCATTGGCCAAATCTAAGGATTTCTTATTTGTTGCTTTTCTATTTTTTTCTGGAAAAAAAAATAAATCATTAATCATTTCATCATCTTTGACACACTTCTGAGGAGAGGCAAGTGATTTTGTGGTTTTCCTTTTATTTCGCTAACCATTTTTTAAGTATTTTACATCATCTTGCTTCCTGTTAAGCATTATAACCAAGCTTTTCTTCTTCCTGTATCTCCTGACTATGCCTACATACCATTATTATACATTTCCTCATCTCCACCATTTACCTTTCCACATAGAGTGTTAATAAGCTGTACATAGAAGAATTGAATTTAACAGGACCTGTGACCAGATAAGCTACCTGCCTATACCAGCTCAATTTTAACAGTGCGCTTCAGTTCTCTGGCTTCTTTGTGGCTCTAGTATATCAATGAAACCTTCCCTGAAGCTCTGTTCTTATGCATAACCTCTCGCCAGCCTCCAAATCTTCCAGGTAGAGGTTGTGAGACATCTGGTTTTCAGACCAGTGCCAAAAAGTTGAACTCTGCTTCTCTGTCCAGTGTCCTGATATTGAAGTGGAATTCTGAATTCTCTATGGCCTTCAGCTTCACTTTCATGAGCATCCTTGAACCACCCTCAACTACATGATTTCTCTGACCAGCAAGCAACCCAAAACCCCAAACGTTTTGCCCAAATTCTATGTGTGAGGTTCCTACTGGATTAGGACTTGAATTCAGACTATTCCAAGTTAAACACACTATATATATATATATATATATATATATATATATATATATATACAGATGTTGTGTTTCATTCACAGGACTTGACCTGTGGTGACCCAAATCTACGTAACAATAATCCTAGTATAACTGATCTTATTTTGTTGTTATTGTTGTTGTTGGTTTGTTTGTTTTGTTTTGTCTTTTTGAGACAGGGTCTCCCTATGCAGTTCAGGCTGGCCTTGAATTCACTATATATCCCAGGCTGACCTCAAACTCACAGCAATTCTCTTGCCTCAGCCTCCCAAGTGCTGGGATTATAGGCATGTACTACCATGCCCATCTGGCCTTGGTTCTTAATCTAGCTCATATTACCCTCATGATTTTATATTTATATAACTCTGACCTTTTTTACATTTTTTAGATCTGTGATTTACATTATTTTTAGTCTCATGAACTTCCTGCTGTTAGAGAAGTTTATTTTTTGATTTGAAAGTTCATCTAGCAGATACATATTGAACATGGTTGGTGCTGTGGATGATCAAAGACTAGTCAGAGTTAGACAAAATAAAAGTCTGTGTCACTTAGTGTGCTTTTTATTCACAGTGACAGAGATCCAGATTCAAACTGGCTTATGCAAAGATGGAATTTATTCCATCACATACCTGACAAGTCTAGAGAAAGATCTGATTTCCTTCAGGTGAAGCTAGATTCATGGATCCTAAATGCTGCCTTTGGGATCTACCTGTCTGTGTCTCTCAGCTCTGCTATGCTTTTTGAGCGCTTCATTCTCTAGCTCTCTAGCAAGGGATGCAGTGGTTCCCCTGAGAAAAAAATGAACAGATGTGAGATGGTTAAAAAGAAGAAAAAAAAGAGGCTGTAATTACAACCATCTGGCAAATGAGATGTTAACTGTCCCAGGTCCATATCCTCCTGCCTTCCAGAACAGTAGGAAAGGCACTGCTCTCTCAGCAGCCCCAACAAATGTTCCACAAAGTCCTGTGGTTTCTGACTGGGTTGTATAATATTCCCTGAATGAGTAACTTTCATCAGAGAAATTTGATGCTATGATTGATCAGACTGGAGTCATGTCTTCTCCTTAGAGTAGATGTGGAGTCAGCTTTAGTCAAATACTTAAATTAGGACCAAGGGATATATAGTGGTTCCTTTGAGGAAAATATGTGAGATGGTTTTAAAAAAAGAAGCAGCACCAGCTTTAGTTACAGTCACAACAGCACCTAACCCTGGAGGTATTTGTGAGTATAAGTGGTAGAGTACAACTGTTCAAGTCTGTCAAGGGGAGCTTTTGGCTCTACATAGAATAGATGAGAAGAATTCACACTTCTTTCACTCCCTTGCTCCTTACTTTACATCCTTTTTTCTTTCAACCTACTTTATTCCAGGTACAGAGGTATAGATTGTCTTAGAAATGGATCTCACCTAGATGGACCTTATAAAGTAGCAAGGGAGAAGGATGGCCAGGGAGATGCTCCTGCATTCTCAATGAGAATTTATAGTTTCAGAAATGAAAATATGAATACTATGTCTGTTTTTAGAAAACTAAAAAGACAGCTCCATATTGTTTAATATCATTTTTTATCCAGGCTGTTTCAGTGATTGTTGTTAAATGTTTGGAATAGTCTTTCTAGTACGCTTCTTCAAATAATGAAAATTCCATAATCCACATTAAAAAAAATTTGCCTAAGCTGTTACAATTCAAAGTCAAAACCTGTACTTAATTAAATGTTGTTTTCTATGAGATTAGCCTGCTTTTGTTTTTTTAAAAAAAATTTTCACAATGTTGGTTGTTTTTATTTTTTGTTTGTTTGTTTGTGAGACAGGATCTTGCCAAGTAGTTCAGACTGGTTTTGTACTCACTATGGAGCCCAGCTCCCTGTTCCTTCTTGAACTTGTGGCGATCTTCCTGCCTCAGTCTCCTAAGTGCTGAGATTACAGGTATGAACTACCATAGCCAGCTTTAATTCTTGATTAATGATTTTATTGTACCTGATACTTTTGTAGTAAGGTACTCAAATTACCTATACCAGTATATAACAAGCAAAATACTTCCAATTTCTATTTTTACCTGAACAATCTTTACTTTTGTATCGGTGGTGGGTTGTTAATTCAGCTCTCACCAATATCCAGTCATACAGGCACCTCTACCAATGTATGCACAATTTGCATGTAAAGGGTCAGCCAGATACTGAAACAAATGCATGTGGATATGTACATTTTTTTGAAAGGCAGAAGATGTGAAAATAGCTTGACATTCAAGATCTGGACAAGGCTTTACATTCTTTTTTGCTGCAACTTGTGTTCTGTACCATTGAAAAGAAGATTGAGGGCTGGTGATGTTGCTCAGTGGTAGAACACTGGCCTAGCAGGCACAAGGGCCTGAGTTCATTCTCCAGCACTGACAGCAACAGAAATAGAATAATCCAAGTATTAGGAAATGCACTAATATCATAGTTATGAATCGGAGACATTTGACAATGGTTGGAGCTCTGATTGTTTTAACTGCCAGAATTTTATCGACAAAGGTCAGGGATGCTAAACATTGTATGATTCATAGGACTGGCCTGACAACAACAGCAAAACACATTATCAAATCCAAAACTTCAATAATGCCTTGTATTAAAATTATTTTTAGAATTATAAGCCCTGGAAGATTCAGAGCAAGTTTGTAATTTGGGCATAAAACAAAGCTAGAGACAAGTTAAAATCATGGAAACACAGACTCCTGAAGCTGACAGAAGTCAGTTAATCCAATCTCCCTTTAGATAGGGTAACTAAGTCACTTAGGGACAAAACAACCTCAAGCAATATAAGTTCTCCACCTAAACACATGATCAGACAACTTGTTTAATGTCTCTGTGCCTCAGTTTCCTTATCTGAGAGAAAGGATAATGAAACTTGCCTCAAGTGATTAATGTGAAGATTAATTAAAATATAATACATATAAAATATTTAGTATCATACCTGGACATAACCAGTGGTGGGAGGGAGGACGGAGGTGGTGATTGTCATTAGTGCTGTTGTCCAAAGTCAAAAGAGCTGGTTTGCCGCTGGTTTGATTCCATTGCCCTGACTCTCAACTCTATGTTCCTTCTTTCACACTGCCTTGGTTGCCTACTAAGAAAGGTTACAGTGACAACTTAATGGAGATTAAAGAAGACCAGTCTGGAGAACAGTTCAGTCGCTGGTAATTAAAGAGAATGTCTGAATGAAAGTTCTCTCTGAAAGACAGGAAAAGGGTTTAAATTATAGGTAGAGAACTTCAGGAGGACAAAAAAAAAGATGCTACCTAAAATATACTAGTCTTCCTTAAACTTTGTGAATGATAATACAAGTAGTCATGCTTCCAGAAAGGAAGGCCTGGAACAAATGACTTAGCAAACCTTTACACTCCTGACCATGTTCATATGGAGGTAGGAAGGGTCACTGTCAGGGAGAGGTTGGTTAAAAAGTATATCTGGAGACCCTTCTCACTCTAAGATTCTGTGATGTCAGATAAGTTATGTGGCATGTTAGCTGGAAAGATCATGTGACAGTGTAGGTCATGCCCAATAGGCACATCATACACATCTTTTGTGGTTTGTGCAATAAAATGCTTTGTTAGGTTTTACTAATTGAGTCAACATAAACTTATGATTAAGATACTGTATAAAATGCTTTCTCCTCTGAAAATAATAATAAATTATTTTCCCAATAGCCCTATGATATATGCTTCCTCTTGTTTTCTTCAAAGATTTATAATATTTCTTTGCAGTTGCTCTGTAAGTTTTATTTCCCTTGTAAAGTTAGTCACCTAAATTGGTTTTAACTAGTGGCTTTCTATAAAAATTATCAGAATTAAAACTTTTGTATGACACACATACATTAACTCCTGTTGAGGGGAAATCTCATTCCTGTGGTAACCTTCTCTTAAATATCCTGTTTGTTATAATGAACCTCCCAAATGATTTTATATTCCATAAAAATAGCCTACATGATAGTCATTTAAAGACATCTTCTCTTACATCAAGAACAAGCTGGTATAGGAAAGGAAACTGAATGATTTTAGTTGATCATATATTTTCTGTATATTCTCCTGACATTTAAGATCTACAGAGCAGGCAGAGAAGAGTGACACATGCCCACCCAGTGAGCGCTGCATGAGCACCAGGCACTCACTGTGCTAGAAGTTAGACATTACACACCTTGCCGACATCACAGAGCTGTAAGCAGGAGACCCAAGGAAGGCAGCACAGCTTCACATACCTCCTAAGTGCATGGGCCTCACTCAACATGCTGGTTTTCACATCCTGGTTCTTGACAAGGAAAGAATAGACACAGAAATCTCCTCTACGATCGGACTACTCCTAATGCAAAATGCCTCATTTAGATTATTCTTCTGTATTAATTTTACCTTCAACTTTTTTTTTAAGGTGTTGTGTAATGGACCAGGAACATGTGTTCCTATCTGTGTATCTGCCCTTCTCCTTGGAATACTAGGAATAAAGAAAGTGATCATAGTCTACGTTGAAAGCATCTGCCGAGTAGAAACTCTGTCCCTGTCTGGAAAGATTCTAATTCATCTCTCGGATTACTTCATTGTTCAGTGGCCGACTCTTAAGGAGAGGTATCCCAAATCTGTGTACCTTGGACGAATTGTGTGACAAATGGAAAGTTGTATCTTTAGAATTGTAGTTGATGATATTTACTATGACCTGTTTATTGTAAAAGCTTTTGAAAGTCTTGAGAATTGTTGATGGTCAAAAGTTTCAAAACTGCAAACGATTCAGTGAAGAAACTGAAGCTTCTCTTAAGTAGTACTTATCCAAATTTCTTTTCTAGATAAAAGTATGTATCACTGCCTACAAGCTTTTTACTATTTTAGTATTTTTTAAACCTAAATATAGAGTTTGTGTGATTAGTAACATTTTCTGTTCCAAAAAAAAAAAAAAAACCTCCATTGTAAAAAGAAACAACAACAACAAAAAAGGTATTTCTTAGATACAACAGGCTTTATTTCCTGTATGGAAGCAGTGATGTCCCCAGTGAATTATTTCAGCATAAAGGAAACAGTTACATTACATTGGCTTCATGACAATTTGCATTCTACTGACTTCCAGAACCTGGAGCATAACCAGTGTCTTTTCATTCTTCAGTCTTGCTTTTTCAGTGGCTTGCTTCTATCTGGAATATATTCTTAAATCTCTACATTGTTAAAATGTGACAACTGTCAAGGAAATAAAACTGTTACTATCAAGAGTCTAAACATTTAAACCATTAAAAATTTGTCTTAATAAATTCACGGTGTGATGGTTGCAATTGTCTTTGGCATTTTGAAATGCTTAGACCTGCTACAACATATGTTTACCGAACATTTATATAAGGCATGCTATATGCCAAGTGTTCTTTTTTAAATATTGCCTTATTTAATCCTAATAGGAACTTAATGAGGTAGGGGTTATTACTATCCACACTTTACAGATGACTTGATCACCTACCTTGTAAGTGATAAAGCCAGGGTTTGAGAGTGGAGTGAGTTTCACTGGTACATGGCGTGTGTTGTGCCATAGAGTTCCACAATTAGGAGGGCCACTTCTCCTGGACTAATCCTCTGTTCTCACTCGCTTTAATTTCTTAGTAATATTTAGTTGTTTATTTTGATTCTTTTGTTGTTATTGTTATTATTGCTTTGCAGTACTTGGAATTGAACCCAGAGCCTAGCATATGCTAAGAAAGTATTATATTATTGAGTTACATCCCCAGCTCTTTTTTGTAATTGTTAAACAAGGGACTCACACTTTAGACCCTAGTATATAGCTAATCCTGCTTGAGACTATACCTTGTGATGCCGTATCTGTCATAACGGAATCTCCTCAATAACCAAGAATTCTTGTCCCTTCCCTATAAACTCTACTCCTTTAATAAAGCAGTAAAAAATGAGAACTTCATGAGAGAGAGAGAGAGAGAGAGAGAGAGAGAGAGAGAGAGAATCTCAGATTCTATATATATCAGATTTATACATCTCTTATGCTAGAGATTGAACCCAGAGCCTCATGCATGCTAGGCAAGCACTTAACAGTGAGCTGTCCCCTCAACTCTTACATACATGTTTTTTCTCTTAAGTAATTTGGTTAAAAGTATAAATCTAGTAAAGAAATTGTGAGATTGAAGTTATATAAAAGAGACAGGATCACCCAAGGTAATGTAAAATTAAAATGCTAACATTGATCTAGGCTTCTTGTTCTTTGAGAAAAACTCCTTCAAGTGATATACGCACATCAGTCATCAGGACATTTTCTTGGGTTTTTGCCTGGAGAAAACGAAGTGGCAGAAGACATCTCAGAATGGTAAGGGCATCTTGCTTTCTGGACTCAGTAGCCATGGAACAGACAGGTTGTGACTCATTGTGCTTTGACTTTAGGTCCTCAAATCTCACTTACTGTTTCTGTTTCTTCTCAGCAATAGACCTGGAGTATCAGGCAGTAGAGTATCAATGAGGGGCTAAGACAAACTAAGCATTTGTTTTTCTAGAGAGAACGTGATTTTTTAAGTAACAGCAGTATATGCTTTTGATTCCCACTTGAATTTTTCTCTGCTCTGTACTATGTTCCTAAGTGGCCCTGGATGGATGTTTGAAGAAAGTGACTGCATTTTAGTTCAGTTAATGCCTACCAGTGCTGTGGGGCAGCTTTGCCATCCCTACAACTAATCCTCATGCAGAGGTTTCTTTAAGGCCACAATTTACAGTGCTCAGACCAGGGAGAGTTATGCAAAAGTTGCCATAATTTTTTCCAGAAACATATGCATGCACTAGATACTTTGCAGAGCCTTATCTTAGACAGTGTCTAGCCTAGAATGTCAGGGAAGGAAACTATGTGTATTATATCACTAAAAGTTTTAAAATATTTTTGCCAAGTTCAGACTGTTGTGCACACATTGAGAGCTTGGCTGAGATACATGTTATCACATTGTCCTCAGTTCAGATTCTTTAGTAAACAAGTGCTTGCTCTGCTGTATGTTATTTTGAGGGCTAATTTGAGCCCTCAAGGTCACAGTAGCTGAGGGGCTGGTTCGAGATTATAGTAGGGGACATAGTTTCCCTGCTACGCATGTCTGTGCCATTCAGGAAGAGAGTGCTCTAGTCTCAAGTTGAACTGGAAATCAGTAGCTAGCTTGTCTTTTTGAATTTGTCTTAAATCACTTTGGAATGCAACTTTTACTGTAAGAAACCATTTATGAAAAAATCAACTGAATCAGCCTTCATATGGGGGGCAGGGAAACCACACATCCTGCCCACACCTACTTCCCTGGAAGATTTTTATCTACAGTTCAGCTGTCTGAAAGGTCTCAGCAGTTTGCCAGGTCAGAAGGTCCAGCTATTTCAAATAGGATGCCCAGAAGTCATGACAGGAAGTGTTAGCCTGGAACGGAGAGTGCTATGAAACCACGTCAACAAGAGGAGTCTTGTACAGTTTTAAAGTGAATAGCAAAAGGTTCTTGCTAGGAAGGAGAGGGAGGACTCAATCTCACCATTTCTATAATCATGTTCTATAATCATGTTCCTGTTGCCAACTTTTAAACATGAATTTGACATAATGCCACCTTTTTCCTCAAGCAGTTTACTGTTATTATCCCGCTAACCTGTCATATCCCGCAAGCAACAAATTTAGAATCATTTTGTCTTTGCTTTGCCACATTTAACTGGTTGCATATATAGAGAATCCACTAAAAAAATGTATACATCATGAAAAGAAAAACTCATATAAATATATTAATACTAAATTTATTGAGATATCATGAGATTAATACAAGTTACCTTTAACCTGTACAATTATAAGAGGTGCTTAACATGGTGGTCATTAGTACAGCAAACTGCAGAAGTATGTACACATTTTTTGGCTGTTTCTCTCTCTCTCTCTCTCTCTCTCTCTCTCTCTCTCTCTCTTTCATCTCTTGCTTTCTTTATATATAATAAAAATACATTATAATCATATAGGGATATATTTATATAATCATATAGGGATATATTTATATAAAAGTATATATCTCACTAGAACTTTCTCTTGCCTTTTCTTCCTCTCCTGTCTTCAGTGTTACCTGTACTTTTCCTCTAATCTGAATTTACCTGCTTATTCTGCCATTGACATTGACCTAGTTCCTGTTACCTTTTCCTGTTCTGTCTCATGGTCACAATTTAGCCAGCCAAACATAAATTCCTTGTTTAATTAGCAGTCTTGTTAAGGAACTGAGGCATGGAGAGACTAAGTAACTTATTAAAGATTATATAATATGAAAATAGCAGACCTGGGATTTAAACCACAGTACTGTAGTTCTAACTAGATTTGCTTTAAGTTTAAAATAAAGTACTAGAAAGGATCATGTAGGGTACTATGATGAAGGGTATAAAGTTTTCTGGGTACTTCGGATAAGGCTATCAAAAAAGGCCTCTAACAGGGGAACATTTTAGCTGAGACCAGAAAGATAATGGCTTAAAGGTTTATTGTTTATCTGTTTCACTTTCCAATTTAGATTTCACTTCCCACACAAGTCTTCATTTCCCAAAGTCTCGTTTAAACAGCCTCTTCTGTTACATCGCTCCTCATTCCACAGTTTACCACAGTTGTATACCTTTATGCTGCAGGGCCATGTATTTAAAAACAGCTCTGGAAGGAAGAGAACGATGATTTTGCTAATTATTTGTAGTTGTCTTACTTCAGAGACAACTTCATAGCTTTTGTTTAGATTTTGTCCAGGCCTGCTTTTGGTTATATTTCATCTAGACTAGTGGTCTCAAACTTTTTGGTCTCAAGACTTCACTACATTTAGAAATTATTGAAATTCTCAACAAGTTTTTGTCTGTAGATAGTAGTTATCAATATGTACCATACTAAAAATTAAAAAAAATTTAAAATCTCAAAATACAGATTATCATTATCAGTCAGAGCAATAATAACATCATATAATATATAACATTTGGAAAACCACTATGCAATTTTAAGAATAAGAGGGAAGGGGCAAATTGTATCTTCATATTTCTGTGAAAATAGTTTTAACCTCCTAGGCTCCTGGAAATGGCTCAAGGACCCCCAAGGGGCTCCGGGACCACCTTGTGAGAACTGCTGCTCTATATAGTATCATATCAATGACTTCATCTCCTCTAATATTCTTTATTTTGTTGTTTTGTTTTGTGTTTTGGGTTGTTTTGTTTTGTTTTGTTCTGGTACTAGGGATCAAACTCACGACCTTCCACTTACCAGGCAAGCACCTGAGCCACTGAGCTAAATCCCCAGCCCTTCTAATACTCTTTAATCGGTCATTGACCTGTGTATTAATTTTATTGCAGTGTAACAAATTTGCCACCAACTTAGTAGCTTATGACAACACACTGTCTCACAGTTCTATTGCTTAGAAATCCCAGGAGGGCAGTTCTCTGCTCAGGCTCTCACAAGGTGGTGGCCAGGACTAAGTTTTGATTTGGAGCTCTGGATCGTCTTTCAAGCTCATTCGGGTGATTACTGGCAGAATTTAGTTCTTTGCAGTTGTAGGACTCTTGGTGACTTGTTTCTAAGGCCAACAAGACAGTTTCTGCTGCTGCTTGTCCCTTTTAAGGACTCACATGATTGTGTCCAGCACACAATATAATCTCCCTTTTGATTAACTCAGTCAGCTGATTAGGACCATTGTTCCATCTCTTGTTCTGTGTTAATCAGGAGAGTGATACCCCACATTTACAGATCCACCCATACTTAGTGACAGGACTATACTAGGTTTGTACACCTTGTCTCTACAGTGGTGGCTTCCTTGGAATGTAAATAGCCTGAAGAAGGATTTTCTCTCTGACTCTTTTTTATTATTTATTTATTTACTTATTGGTCTGATTCTGAGGATTAAACCCAAGGGCTTGATACTGAGCTACATTCACAGCTCTCTTAAAACTTTGTACTTGTGACAGCATCTCACTATGACATTAAATTACCCAGGCTGTGCTCAAACTTCTAGTCTTCAACCTTAGCCTCCCAGACTGCTGGGATTACAGGCATATAACACCACAACTGAGAAGCTTTCCTTAAATGAAGCACAGGACTCTTCTTACCCTCTAGGACAATTATAATCAAAAAAGCAGAAAATGCAAATTGCCAAAGGTGAAAAGAAGCTGGACTCCCCATACATTGCTGGTAGGAATAGAGAATGATACAGCAATTATGGAAAAGTTTGACCATTCTTCAAAACTCAAACATAAAGTTAATGTATGAACCAGCAATTCCAAAACCCATAAGTATAAACCCCAGAGAATTGAAAAATACATTCACATGTGAGAAATTTATACACAAATATTCATAGCATTATACACAGTAGCCCAAAAGTGGAAGCAATCCTAATGTTCGTCACCTAATAAACAGATAAAATATTGTTCAATACCAGAAAAGAATGAAGTACTAACACATGTTGTACAAGATAGATGAACCTTAAAAGTACTATGCTATATCAAAGAAGCTGGTCACAAAATATCACATATTGAGTTATTTTCTTTATATAAAATGTCCAGAGTTGGCAAATCCATAGACAGAAAGTAGATTAGTGGTTGTTGGGGCAGCGGAAGAGGGAAATAGAGAGTAACTCCTGACAGGAATTGGATTTCTCTTGGGAGTGATAAAAATGATCTGAAGCCAGGGGTTTAGCTCAGTGGTGCAACGCCTGCCTGGGAAGCATGAGGTCCTGTGTTGAATGCCCTATACTGCCCCCCCCAAAAATGATCTAGAATCAGATAGTAGTAATAGTTGTATAACTCTGGGAATGTACTAAAAAACCACTGAATTGTGTACACTGGATGAATTTTATGATGTGGAAATTGTATATTTTAGTGAAAACAATCATCAATAGTAACTTACTGATGAATAGTAACTTCCAGCCCCGGAGTCAGGAAGCCTCTATCGGGAGTATTTTTATTTATTGTAGTTCCATCTCTGTCTTCAGCCAGAGACAAAAGAAAACCAAAAGAATGTACTCAAGCCAAAGAATGGCTCAAAGAAGAGGTGGGTAAGAAGTGAATGAAAAGTGGCTAGTGAGGGGAGCCCAGAAGAAGGAGATCAATTCAGTGTGACATAACTCCACTACCTCAGAAAGAGGCCTCACATCAACAAAGACCCTTGTACCCCTCTGAGCCAATATGACTGAGGTGAATTGTATTTTTCAGTGTTGGCCATACTCTTCTGCGGACATGACCTGGCCACTTCCTCACTCAGAGATGGAGGATATTTCTTCTCCCTTCAATTTGAACTGACTTTGCCCTGAATTTGAATGTGCCAGGCCACTAGAATACAGCCGATGGGACAGTCTGACATAGTGTCTTGCCACGCTCACTCTCTGGAGGGGTGCCCCTCGCCAGAACTCAAGAGAGCCCAAGTCACATGGAGAGACCATGTGTAAATGTTATGTTCATGGTTACATCTTAGTACACAGACTTAGAGCCATCTTAATCCAGGCACTAAACATGTGAGCCGAGAAGCCTCCAGATAGTGCTAGCACTGCCACTGGAGTCACCCCTAGCATTTCCAGTCTTCCCAGCTAAAACTCAGACGGTGACACCAAGACAAGTCCTCCCTCCTATGCCCTGTGAATTGCTGATCCAGAGTCCATTGGCATGATTAAATAGTAGTTGTTTTCCACCACTAAATTTTGGGATAATTTGTTACAGAGCAATAGCTAATTAGAAAAATAGCCTTTCAGATGGAGTCATTTTCCCCAAAGTTTGGATACTTTGGCTCAATATTAGAAGAGGAAGCAATTTCTCACCCCAAGGCAAAAAAAAAATGTATTTTTTACACTGTGGATAGGAAAAGGATTTTTTTTTTTCCTCCTTGCTTCTTGGCCTGCATGTAGCAGTGAAACTGAAACCAATGGATTCTTTTAAATCATTTAACCATATGCAGATGAATAAGCAAATGGTTGGACTTGATTCCTAATCTCTTTTCCTTTCCTGTATAATAGAGAATTTTTTCCACTCTAATAAACTTGAACATTTAAACAGAAGTCATGTGCTGCATACATGACGATTAGCAGCAAGAATGTAGAAAAGGAGATAGCTACTGAGAACGAAGCCTTAATTACTACCCAAACCTTTCATCTGAAAATAAGAACAATGTTTCTGGAAAGGAAATGTGGAATCTTTTTTCTGTCTTTTTTAGAGTCCCGTTTTTCCCCATTTGGGTCTTTTTAGGATAGTGATTTCAAATTCAGTGAATATAAAGAGAACCTTTAAAATTTTTCAACTTATCTCTGGTGATTGAAATGCAGTTGTCTTTTCTATGGCATCGAATAGGACCATGGCCCCATGTCAATTGCTAGCCCTCAGAATATCCAAACTGAGATCAGGGCACAAAGTGAAAAGAAGCTGAGGGCAGCAGGAGGGATGGAGGAAGCTGGAATGAGTCTCTTCTTGCTCTTTGAAAAGAAAAGGGGGAGCTTTCATTCCTCAAAGAAAAGAGAAGGAAAACAAGACTTTTATGGAAATACCATATACAAAATTGGCAAAAATTCATCAAGGAGTACAAAGTATCCAGAATGTTCTGTGTTTCAGTTCCAGTCTGGCAGACAAAAGAGATTCAGTTTTTAAACTGATTTTCCCTGAGTTATCTGGATATAAAATCATGCAAGGCATCTAAAAAGAGCCCATGTGTTAATCCATTGACAACCAATTCGAACAAGCTAAGTCTAAAGCAGCCAGGTGGAGACAGCCTAAAATGCTTTCATTAGTTTTCTAGGAAACTAAGGTACTTATGGAAGGAATTGGGAAAGATCAATGATTTGATCCCAAATTCATTGCTAGTAATGGGGAGGGATTCATAGATGAAGCAGGATCAGCCATGCGTGATTGTTGCTGCACTAGGTGGCACTGGGTACACAGGGAATCATTACTATGTACAAATCCATCAAAAACCCTTACTTTTGTATATACTTTCATGTGTCCATAATTAGAAATTCTTCAGCCAGGCGTGATGGCTCACACCTGTAATCCCAGCACTCGGGAGGCTGAGGAAGGAGGATTGTTGTGAGTTCGAGACCAGCCTGGGCTACAAAGTGAGCTCAAGACCAGCCTGAACTGCATAGTGAGACCCTGTCTCAAAAAAGACCAAAAAAAAAAAAAAAAGAAAGAAAGAAAAGAAAAGAAAAGAAATTCTTCAAATGTGTGTCATATAATAAATCTTCAGATACTAAAAAGCCAAAAAAAAGTATTGATTATGGAGAAAATGAAACTAGGTTTTAAAATGAAAACAAAATGGACCATTTTAAAATGTTTCATTTCCTGTTTAACTTAATGGAAAAAAGTCTCAGTCAGTCTGAAAATCTGACTCCTGAACCTCAATAGGTTTTTCTAACTTAAAATCCTCAGTCCTGGGCCTTTGAGTTCATTGCTGTCAAGTACAAATGTCATCTTATGCTTTTAAGGATTGTGTTCCTCATTGTTCAGTAAATATTTGAGGTGTTCCAGCATCAACTTGGTAAGACCTTCACAGGCAGCTTAAGGACTGTGACTCCCAGTGAAGACTTTCCTTTCTTCAAGGACACACTCTTTAACATGAGTCACTGTGGTAACTGGTCACCTCTATGGACCATTAACATTAAAGTTAGGACTGAGCCAGACATGGTAGCACATACTTGTAATCAATCCCAGCGCTCTGGGAGACTGAGGCAAGAAAGGTTAGCCCCACCCAAGCCATTTAAGTGAGACCCTGTCTCAAAATTTAAAAAAATAAAAAGGGAAGTAGTTTAGTATAGATGCTCTGGGTTCAGTCCCCAATATCATAAAATAATTAATTAAATAAATTTGGACCTTATCCCAAACTCTGTTTCTGCCACTGGAGAGATTACATCGTGGAACATAGGAAAGCCACCTGGGTGGTGAGAGTTTGGGGTTCTGTTACTGCCTTTGACACTACATACATTTAATCATGATGAACTTTTGTTTCCTGGTGTTTTAGGTTCCTCTCCACCCACATAAGATAAATGATTTGAATGAGATTATCTTTGAAATCCTTCCTTCTGGGAGTGTAGCTCAGCAGCACAGTGACTACCTGGCAAGTACGAGGTCCTGAGTTTGATTCTGGATACCAAAAAATAAAACTAATGATAATAATCCTTCCAGCTACATTGACTATTGTCATCACAATGACAGAAATAACCTCCATCACTTCTTGAGTGCTGGTAACACTCTAGGTGCTGTGCTGAGTGCTGTATGTCAACTCATTTAATCCTCAGATCTAGGCAACCAAGTGCCACCTTAGGGATCCTCATTTACCACATCCTCCCTGTAGAGAAGAAGGTCATGGCCACACCCTTTTTTCTAAAGCAAACTTTGGTGCCCAGAACCTCAGAACCCCTGCTTTAGTAACCCTAGTCTGCATTCAAGGCTCACATGGGCCTCTTTCCTTGTAGGATACAGGTGAATTGCACCCAGAGTTGAGGGATGGCAGAAATTGCTTGCCATATGGAGAGGGTATGGAAGAAGTTAAGATGTGCAAATTGAAGTACAGATGTGCTACACAGGAGAGGATGAAACCAGATGGAAACACAAGGGGAGTGGCAGTTAGCAGGAGTTTTTTAATACTCTTACCTGGGGTCCTGTCAATTAGGAGTGGCCTTAATGAGATAAATATTATTACCACTTCTTTTAGAAAAATAATTGTGGGAGAAGGCTTCATTGAGCCCATGTGATGGCATGATCCCCTATTCCCAGTACTGGGAAGGCTCAAACAGGAGGCTCTCCTGAGCTCAGGAGTGTGAGACCACCTTTAGGAATGAAGCAAAGTCCTGTTTCCAAAAAGCATAAAAAAAAGAGGAGAGGAGGTTGAGTAATTTGCTGAGGGTCGCAGAGCTGGTTAGCGTCAGAACCAGAGCTTAGACTCCTGTCGTTTGATTCTGTGTTCTTCCCTTTCATGCTGCTGCACAGCAAAATCCACAGAATCTGTAGTTCCCTAAGGCTTGCTCGAGAAGGTTCTGAAAAGCTGTCGTCTATCACTTAGTTACTTTTCTATGCAACACTACATTGCTGGTGCCAACTGAGAATGTGGCATACACCAGTGGTGGCAAGGCCTCATCCAGAAAAAAATTACCATGGGAAGTTGATTCAACAGAAAACTATTTGATACAAGTATGACAGTTAATCCTAGGATTTCACTTTTTGTTCTGAACTTCTGACCTACAGCTGCACAAGTCCAACCACAGAGTATCAAGAAGGTAATTTAACTAGATTTTAACCTTGTTGAACAAGTGGTTAGCCAATCAAATCAGTAGGCCTTTGTTTATTTCCTTTAAACTCTAAAACCAGGAAATTACTTTTGATACATTAAGACCCCCACCTTCCCTCCAAGGACATCCTGAGGCATAGAAATAAAATCTAGCCAAACATAATTTCAATTACTACTCATAATGAGCATTCAGAAAATTATAGGTAATGTGAAAAAACAAATTTCTGGAAAAACCTATAAAAATATGACAATATTTTTAGAAGGCATAATTTGATGTCCTAAATACCAAGGTAGTCAAATTAGTTATGTTTTGGATACCAACCACAAATATCTGAAGTTACTAATAATAATAGAGGCTAACAGTATTGAGCTTATAGGCCAGGCCCAACTTTTAGTCTTTTGTAGATAATAATTTAGCTTTCACAGTGACCTTCAGAAATAGTATTATTTCTTACTTATAGAAGAACACACTGAAATACAGAGAGGGTAGTAAGCTTGGAAGAAACATTATAGACAAAAATGGTTTTTAATGTACTACTTAGAATAGAAAAGATAGGAAACAATCTATATTGGAAAATACTTAATGAATTTTATATGTCCAAGTAATAGATTAGTGTGCCACCATTAAAGATCACATTCTTAGCTAGGCATAGTGGCATGTCCTAGCTACTCTGGAAGCCGAGGCAGAGGAGTCCAAGAACTTGAAGCCAACTTATGCAACATATGGAGACCTTGTTGCGCAAAAAAAAAAAAAAAAAATGTCCTTGAGAATATTTAATGGCATAGAAAATGCTTAAACTGTTACATTTTTTTGTTTTTGTTTGGTACTGGAAATTGATCCCAGGGTCTTCACACTGTACTACATCCCTAGTCCTTTTTTCTTTTTGAGATAGGGTCTCACTAAGTTGTCCAGGCTGGGCTCAAACTTGTTATCTTCCTGCCTCAGCCTCCCAGCATGCTGAGACTACAAAATGTGCCACCATGCCCAGTTTATTAGTACATTTTTAAAATAATGCAAACAAGTGTGAATTATCACTATTTGAAAATGCATAAAATACTAAAAGTGGATAACTGAATTAAAGAGTTCTGTATAAAGTTTATATTTTTTTTTATTTAAAGAGAAACAAAAGCATGTAAAGGGTAGAGGTAATACAGAATTCCAAAAAAAAGATAAACAATAAGAAATCACTAGTTAAAATTACATATTGTCCTCTTAGAAATAGTTGCTCAAGTTACAAAATTAAAACATACAAAGTAGATAGTCAAACAGTGAGAGTGTAAACAGCTACGCATGCATGAATATTTCTATACTTTCTATATTAGAGGGAAAACAAAACTTAGCAAGACAAAACAAAACAAATTCCTAAAAAAACATGAAACCAAAAAGTCATATAAAACCACAGTACAAGGTGACCTACAATGATTACTGTGTTGTTTCTTATTATCTTCAATAGAATGTCTATATCAACAGGCATAATTGAATATTACAGTATGATTGGGTATAGCAGTAAATAACAATATTAGTAAAAATAAAATATTGTAGGCAGTATAAAACTTCAAAGGCAAGTAATAATCAAACCATAGTGGATATTCTAGTGGATCTTGTCATCTTAAGTGCAGTTGCCTATACTCGGACTTGATACTATCAATCATAACAGCTTTGAATAAAATCTATCAATACAAAACAGCGATCCAACAAACCAGATTCGATTATGATCAGTCATGGTAAAACAGTGTAGGTTCTACAGAGCTTTAGATTACGTTAATAGGAAATTAAGGATGATTACCGTACTATATCCTGTTATTTTTGGGATTACTGTCTATGCTCTCAAATCTAGTACAGGTAAAAATGACTGGAACAGAATATAATACATCTAAGCAGAGTAGTGTGGGTAATGTGGGTTTTAAATCCTGGCGAACTATTTACAATATAGTGTATCAAGACCATCTATATTATAGTTTCTAGTTATCCTTCTCTGCCTCATTTCTGCTGTGCTATTTTTCTGCCTTTGTTTGTCTAGTTTTCTCCTTCATTCTACTGCCTGCCCCACTCATTGAGGCCTTTCTGCCACTGTTCCTAAAATCCTGGTATTTTTTCTCTCTGTCTCTAGAATGTCCTTCAGTATTCTCTGTAGTGCTGGATTGGTGGTCACAAACTCCCCCAGTTACTGTTTGTCATGGAAGCATCTTGTTTCTCCATCAACTTCTAGTGACAGTTTTGCAGGGTACATCAATCTGGGCTGGAGGTTATTTTCTTTCAGGGCTTGTAACACTTTGCCCCAACCTCTTCTTGATCTGATGGTCTGTGTTGAGAAGTCAGCTGTGATTCTCATGGGCTTACCATTATAGGTAATCTGTTTCTTTTCTCTGACGGCTTTTAATATTCTGTTTTTATATTGAATTTCTGGCATCTTGATTATTATATGTCTGGGTGTAGATCTGCTTTGGTTGTAGGTGGCTGGAGTTCTGTATGCCTCACACAACCAAATGACATTTTCTTTTCCTATGCTTGGGAAGTTTTCCTGAATTATTTCCGTGAATTGCCTTTGTAATTCACCTATATGTATTCCTGCTTCTTCGTGCACATTTCTTATTCTTAAATTGTAGATTCTCTTGTTATCTTCTATCCTTTGTATTGTTACTGCCTGTTTCCTTATTATTTTTAAGAGATCTTTCAGGATCACACACTGCCAACTTGTCTTCAAGTTTTGATAGTTTATCCTTAGTTTCTTTTAAGGAGTTTTGCCAGCTTTCAATGGAGTTTTTAATTTCCTGGTAGTCTCTTTGAATCTGCTTCATGTATTCTATATTTTCTTTATATTCTTTATCGAATGTTTCTCTCCTTTTTTTGTGTTCCTCCCTTCTTCCATCTGTATCTTCCTGAGAGATGCTTCCTGAGAGCATTTCTTTTATTATTCTATTTATATCTTGCTTTACCTGATTTAATATTTCAGTTTTGAGCTCGTCTACAAGGTCCCAAAGATATCTCTTAATGTCCATTGAAGCCATGTCTGATGTTGTGTGTTTGCCACCCTCAATCTCCCTTGTTTTTCCTTCTCCTGGATCAGTGCTCTCAGGGTTCTGGGCTGAGGGCCTCCTCCTGCCTCTCTCTCCTGTCATGGCCCTGGCTTCCTCCACATAGGTTACAGTGCAGGTCCCAGCCCCCTTCCCTGTTGGCCCTAGGCAACTTACCAAGAACTGTCTCAGAAATAAAAAGAGGTTGAGCATGTACCTCAGCACTCCCTGGGTTCAATACCCAGAACCACGTACAAAAAAAGTAGCTTTGTTAAAATACTTAAGAGAAATCCAACTTAAAAATTTTTTTGACTCATATAAACAAAGTCTAGGAGTTAATCCAGTGTCAAAGCCCAGTGAATTCAATAATTCACATAGCACCCTATTTTCACTTCCTTTTTTGACCCTGCTCTTCTCTTCCTTTCTCCATCCTAGACACAGGCTCAGACTTTCTCTACTTGAGAAGCAAGCTGGTCACCAAAAGCCTCAGGTTCACATCCTCCCAACTAGCAGCTCCAAAAGACAGAGAATGTCCCTTTCTCCTCCCCCAACCCCTTTATTAGAAACATCCCTCACTAGCTCTGCCTCAGTCCTGTGAGCCTCATTATGGTAACAGGGGCAGGAAACTGTAACCGACAGCCACATCAGTACCGGATGGAGGACTGGAAACATTATCCACAGAAACCAGAGGAAGAGGATGCAAGCCCAAAGGTACCATATACTACAACCATCTTCAGCCTCTCCACTATAAAAGGGCTTTTAATTTAGTTGAGGAAACAAAGATTCATCAATGAAAAGATAGTGTGAAGAAGCACACACCTGCCTGGTCCAATGATACTCTGAAAGGATCATTGTGGATTGAAAACGGGCATAAAAAAAATAAATAAATACTGACCTTCACTACTGACCTTCACTGCTTCCCAGAAACCTTGGAGGGAGCAGGCTATGCAAATCTGCTGGCTCCCTGCTGTCCTTGTTTGGCCTTCTCCCGCCCCAGTTTCTTGCTGGCTTTCCACTGAAAGGTGTCGGGCCCACTGAACAGTGTGAGGACAGCAGGAGGTGTGCTGAACAGTGGGGTGACAGCAAGGTGCCCCTTCACATGGCAGCAAGTAGATGCCTTTCTCATCAGAGCAAGCTGAGTAAATGGGAGTGGCCATTTGGTGCAGTGTGTTGTATCAAGCCCAAGAAGGTAAGGAAAGAGACAAGAGGAAGATACAAAAAATTTAATTCCTACTGAACCGATCTTTTTGCTGAATCATGACCGCCTTTCCTTGATAGAGAAAGCTCCATTCACGAGACTGGTTAAAGAAGTAACTTGTCAGCCTCTCAAGCTGCTTTAAGATCTTGGGCTTAATAGAGCCACTGCATTTGGTCATAAAGTACTGGTTTGAGCAACCAGGTCTTACAAGGATTTCTGATTTTTGTGAAAGTTCTAGTTTGTATCAGTGAAAGCAGTTTCAGTTCAGGGTACCACAGTTTTATGAATTTCTTATTTTTTCTATTATCTAACAACATTTTATATGTGAATAATCACATAATTAAATTATCTGGGGTCTGCTACACAAGTCCTGGCTTACATACAATGCTGAATGTATAGATTTAAGTATAAGGCAGTGTACTTTACAATTTCCAGTTCTGAAAAGGAAGCAAGTCAGCTATACAATGAAAGGATTTCCTTGCTTTTTCCCCCTACTGTTCTGGATGGGGTAGAGAGGCCTAAAACTCATGTTTATTTAACCAAACCTTTAAACATGTTTTTAATAAATTTATTGTATTGAAAATAGGAATCAGTTTATTCTATGCACAAAGTATGTAGTTAATAGTAAGAATCTCTGTTAGCTATAATACAATCAGTAATCATATATTCAACATTTTAAAAACTACTTACCCCCCAATATCTAAGTCAGATATTCATAACTGAGAATTGATGGCAATTTTTACAATTTGTAAGTTGATGTATATCTATGCATTTTCCAGAAAGACAAACTATAGAGTTTCTTAAATTCTCTGTAAACTGTTCCTCACCCACCCCCTCCCCAACAAAATGGTACAAAATACTCAGAGACTTTTAAAGGACATTTGTTTATTTTAAAATCTATTTTTTTAATCTGTGGCTTGAAATTCATTGGAAAAACAAACAGTCTTATCTCCTTTCCTTCTGTGCCTATCCAATCATCCCATAACTTCAAAAATGTAGATGTGTGCATTGGGGGTGTGTGTGTGTGTGCTCTTAAAGCTGTGAGGACAGCAGTATAAAAGAAACAAGATAAATGAACAGTGGCAGTTTTTTGAAAAAGAAAATGATAGCTTTAAACAAAAATCTGCCTTAAATTTTTTAACTTTCTGAGTCTCTTGGCTATTGTTTGTTATTTAGTGTTTTTTTCTCTGCATTTTCTTGTGGGTGACTGTAAATTACTAGATGCTATTTTAACTAGAAAAGCTAACACAGCAGATTTATGTTCTGTTATAAATTAAGTGATATGATGACATATGCTTAGTGGTTAGACTGACATGCAAAATAAATCAAATGTAATCATTTGAATATAAGTTTGAGATGTAAAGTAAACCATTCTGGGATCAAAACAAAAGACAGAACCATAAAAGTAGCAGTTTCCAACACACAAATAATCTAATTCTGCTTATAGTCAGCAAAAGAAAAGTAGTTTCAATTGGACATTTTTCTTCTTCTTTGAATACTATCAAGAGAAGTTTAATAACTCGATGTAAAAACATAGAATTTAGCCAGGTGTGGTTGTATGTGCCTATAATCCAGCTAGACAGGTTGCTGAGGCAGGAGGACCACAATCAAGACCAGCACAGGTAATTCAGTGAAAGCCTGCATCCAAAACACAATTTAAAAAATGCTGGAGATATAGCTCAGAGTTCTCTGGGTTCAGTCCATAATACAGGGGGTTAGAGCACAAAGCTTTATAAATGAGCACCTTTACTTTTTTTTTTTTTAAACAGGTGAAAATACATTACCAAAGACACTTCAAGACACAAAATGGCTAGTCACAAAAGGTCCAGAGTAGCTGTCCTAATTCCCAGGCCTTGCCACTGATCCTTATCCAAAGCATTAAAGAGAAAACAATTGCACTGAAAATTATTATACAAGGTTATTAAAGAATATGCAGTTAAAACACATTTATAATACCTGGAACTCAGATAATAGCTTCACTATCATGAGAGCTGAAAAGATACTGACTATCAATGAATAAGTGATAATACAACTGAAATATAAGGTTGAGGTTAAACTTTTTCATTCTGGTTTTTAGGCCAGAAGCCAATTTTTAAATTGATTTCATTAAAGTTGTTTTCTTTATTTAAAATTATTCTACCCAATGGAGGAGATAGAATGAGAGAAATAAAGAACTCTTTTTAGAATATGAGTTTCTAAGTATTTGAATTTTCTCCCTGCTCAGGGGACCATATGTTATTTGTATAATTTTAATTTTAATTTTAAAAATAATCCTATGCCCTGAGATTTCTGTTTGCTATGCCATGGAGCATAGCAAAACAGGAGGCATCAAAATCCTGGTTTTAAATTATATTACAAAGCTACAGTAATAAAAACAGGATTGTACTGTGATAAACAGTACAGTGATAAAAACAGATTGTACAGTGATAAAAACAGGATTGGTGCAAAAACAGACATACAGGTCAATGGAACAGAATAAAGGATCCAGAAACAACTCCAAGTGTATCCAGTTAGTTTATCTCTGGCAAAGAACCCAAAAACACATCCTAGGGGAAAGATAGCCTTTTTTATAAATGTTGCTGAGAAAACTGGCTATACATATGCAAAAGATTAATTGTAGATTCTTAACACTAGGAGTTAGCTGTTTTCCATGCTTAGTCTATCAGTGGAATTTAAAATTAAAAAAAAAAAATGACCTCACCTTATTTTTGGAGAAATTCAGTGATATTTTCTTTCTTTTGTGCCTTTCCAAGGAAGAATGGATACCAGAAAGATGGTTAAAATGGGGCTGTATTAGTTACTTTTCTCATTGCTGAGACAAAATACCTGATGCCCAAAGTTAGAGGGAAAAGTTTACAGTTTGTAAAGGTTTCAGTCCATACTGGCTGGGTCCAAGGAGGGCAGTGCCTGGGAGAGAAGCAGGAGTTCATGGCAGCAGAAGACAGCAAAAGCAATAAGGAAGGGGAGGAGACAAAGCTTTTTCTGATAGTTATGTTGTATCCAGTCTACCAGGATTAGGGCAGTGCCAATCCAATCAGTGAACTGATCCAGCAATCAACCCTAATCCCAGCATTGGACACTAGATTCAGCCACCTCCAAAAAAGTGCTATGACCACATATGAGGCTTTGAGGAGACATCTAGACACAAACCATAACAGGAACTTACAACTGGAAGAAACTGCAGTATCTTTTGGGCCAGCCTTCAGCTAACTGCACAGGAGGAAGCAGATGGTGAGAGGCTCAGGGCTCACATGTAGGGCTCACATCCAGACCTCCTAGACTCTGTGTATTCTCCCACTATGCACAGCAACTATGTTCCTGCTACAGGGAAGTTCTGGGCATAAATCACTCAATTTTACTTCCCATTGCCTTGTTGTGGCTTATAGTGGGCTGTTCCATAGGGATATTTTCATCTGTTTTGTCTATTTCATCTCCCTCATACAGCCTAACAGTTAGACATACAGATTTAATGCAATTTGAATCAAAATACCAACATAATTCCTCACAGAACTAACAAAAACAATCCTAAAATTCATATGGAAATGGTAGAAACCTAGAATAGAAAAAGCAATCCTGGGCAATAAGAACAAAGCAAGAGGCATCATAATCCTGGTTTCAAATTATATTACAAAGCTACAGTGATAAAAGCAGGATTGTACTGGTGCAAAAACAGACATACAGATCAATGAAACAGAATAAAGGATCCAGAAACAACTCCAAGTGTATCCAGTTAGCTGATCTCTGGCAAAGAACCCAAAAACACATCCTGGGGGAAAGATAGCCCTTTTTGATAAATGTTGCTGGGAAAACTGGCTATACATACGCAAAAGATTAATTCTAGATCCTTAATCTCACCATGTACTAAACTAAAATTAAAGTAGATTAAAAAGATCTAAATCTTAAAACCAAAACATTTAACATTCTAGAAGATAAAATAAGTGAAACTTTTGAAGACATAAGCATAGGCAAGAACTTTCTAAACAAAACTCCATTTGCCCAAGAAGTAACATCAATTATCAACAAATGGGGATCATGTCAAATTAAACATAATGTGCATAGAAAAGGAAACAACCAGCAGAGGAAAGAAATAACCTATTAAATGGGAACAAAAGTTACTCCTGGGACAGAGGACTAATATCTAGAATATATAAAGAATTTTAAAAATTTAAACCCTCCAAAATAAAAGACCCAACCAAAAAAAGGGGGCAACTGAAATGAATACACATAAGAAGTACAAGTGGCCAATAAATAAATGAAAAAATGTTGAATATCTCTGAGCATTAGAGAAATGCAAATTAAAACAACACTGAAATTACTGCTTACTCCAGGAAGGATGACTATTAGCAAGAAATCAAACACTGTGCTGGCAAAGCTAAGAGAGCCCTTCTACAATGTTGATAGAAATGTAAACTAGTATAACCACTATGGAAATCACTATGGAGATTCCTCAAAAACTAAAACGAAATTCCACTCAACCCAAGCCATTTCTCTTCTAGGTATCCTCTTGAAAAAGTAAAAGATATCATATTACAGTGATATATGCATACCAGTGTTTATAGCAGCACAGGTCATCATAACTAAATCTCGTAAGCAGCCTACATTTTCATCAACAGATAAAAAGATAAAGAAAATGTGGTATTTACATACAATAAAATATGTCTTGGTTACTTTTCTCATTGCTGAGACAAAATATCTAACACCTTAAGTTAAAGGAGGAAATGTTTATTTTGGCTCACAGTTTGTAGAGGTTTTGGTTCATAGTGGGCTGGCTCCAAGGCAGGGTGGCATGGCAGAAGGCATCAAAGAGGAGAAACAACTGTTTTATGGTGGGCAGAAGATGGGAAAGCAGCAAAGTAGCAAGGAAACAACCAGGAAACTACAGCAACAGCCCTCTTTCTGTCTCTTATATTCTATCCAGGGTACACTCCCTTAGGGCAAGTAGCACTCACACAGGGTGGGCCTTCCCATTATCCGCACCCAGTGGACTGATTTAATAATCACACATTCTTTTTTTTTTTAAGAGAAAAAAAACAGAAAAAGAATATAAATATTACAGAATTTCAAAAAAAAAGATAAACAGTAATAAATCACTAGTTGATAAATTACATATTGTTCTTTTAGAAATAGTTGTTCAAGTTACAACATTAAAGCACACAAAGTGAATAATCACACATTCTTAATCCTGCAACCTCATATAATCTCAGCATCACATATTCTAGATCCAGCCACCTCTTAAAATGATCACATGAGGCTTTAGGGGGATATCTAGACACAAGCCATAACACAATACTACTCTGATATACAGAAGTGTAAAATTGAGTCAATTGTAGGAAAACACATACACCTTGAAACTGTAATGTTAAACAAAATAAAAGCTTAAGTGTCCTCTGGTTTCTCTAATATGAGAAACACAAAGTATAAATAAACTAAGTACAAAATAAAAGATAAATAATAGGAGGCAGAAAGGTAGATCTTTTGCAAATGGGATGGGGAAAGAAATGGGAAGTAAAAAGAATTAAGATGTATTTTATACATTTACTGTCTCCGCACAATTATTGTAGTAATTATGTAGTGCAAACATATACTAATAAAAATTTTTAAATGATCTTGAAAAGAAGGAACAAATGATGTGACTAATAAGAAAAAATATAAAACTTTTTAACATATTTTCAACATTTCAGAAATGTTTTGTTCAACTCTCTAAGGAGACAACCTATATACACTAAAATTCAGAAACTCAGCAACATGTCATCTCTGTCTTATGATGGAATTCAAATCAGAGCCACCCGGCAGCATGACATAGTTAAGGCCTCAATGTGAATGTGACACCTGGACCCTGGTGCCAGACTGCCAAGACTCAAATCCTGTCTTGCTTCTCATCTTGAGCAAGCTACTGTGCTTCTCTGTTCCTCAGTTGTTTCATTTGTAAGGCGAGGGTTACAGCCGTAACTTCTTTATGGGGTTGTTTTGAAGATGAATTGAGTTAATATATGTAAAGAATATAATACTCAATAAACACTCAATAAAAGGCTTTATTAAATACGTTTTTTCATAGCTCTTGTAAAATCCTTACCACTCTTTTGCAGTGAAGCCCTTTCAAAAAGTGCTTCGTAGCACCGATCCAGGGTTCTTCGTTTCTTTCCAGAGGTTCCTGAGCACGAACTGTGTGGACTCTGCATTATTAATGTCTCATGCTGCCTGGCTGCAGACGAACACTTGTCCCTTTTCAGCACATCCCAAGTACTAGGCTTGCTGTACTTCAGTGAATCTCAGAGTGCGGTAACAGGAACTGAAAATGGCAGAAAGTGAAAGCAAAATAAAATTTAGTCAGGAACCTCTGAGCTGCTTTTTCCCTTGCCACATATGGAAAAGAAAGAAGGCAAAGAAGAAAAAGAAAGTAAACTGAAAACCTATGAAGTCTTGTATTTCAGAGTGGTTTTGTTTTAATGTTCTAAATATAAATAAAGATTTCCCTTTCTTCATTCAGCAAATATCTACTGAGTGTCTACTGCCGTGTGCCTTGATTCCTTGTATATGTCTGGTAGCTATCTACCCTGTGTTTTCTAGAATAATCCTAACTTTAAATGTCTTTGGTGTCTTTTCATGGAAATAAATCAAAAAGACAGGGGCCAGAGGGGCTTTCTTAGACCGTATGGCCAGAGTATTATTTCATACTTACTTTCAGTTATGTTTATAATTTCCCTGAGATTAGAAGCCTCACAGTAAAATAAAACAAAACAAAACAAAAATCTTCACATCCTTCAGGGTTGCATGAGCCTGACAAGGAATTACAAGCAGGTACCCTCTACCTTCCTTAGAGGAAGAGTCATGTTATCATCTTTATCTATAGTTGTATTTGTTTCCTTGGAGCTGGCACTACTGGAAAATTTCTTATTTTATACATTTTTTGCATTTTTTTCCCATTTTATAATGAGATACATTACTATGGTGAGCAGAAAAGAGAAAAAGGTTTTAAACGATTTTCTCCCTGTCACAAAAAACAGGCATTCTCTTTTTCAGTAAGAATAGGAAGAGTGGAGAAAAACTACACTTTTCAGGGCAGGGTTCATCTGCTTTTCTCACTTTAGTATCACAAAGAGGTGCACTTAGTAAACAAAGATATCTTTAATATTCCTTAAAACACCTTTACTTTCGCAAATAGCAATATTGTATTCCCCTTAAGTATTCCAAAAAGTGTGTATATACACTATGGATTTACACAGACTACGTATTTTTACTTGATGACAGGATCCACCAATGGCCTCTACTCTGCAAACATCCTCAGAAGGCTTAGAATATGTTGTGATTTGCCTCATTTTCCTTGGGAGGTTGTAGAGTAGATTAAAAGAGCTTTGGTAAACCAAAGCACAGGATTTGAACCCTGCCTTAATTGACCAACTGTGTGTCCATGGGCAGGGCTTATTGTTTATTGGTTTGTTGTTTGTCTTTTACTTCTGTGTCTCCACTGTAAAATGAGAATAATTGAAAGGATTATAGATATGTATTAAAGCCCCTGATATAGTACCAGAATCATAGATATAAATGTTGGCTACTACTATTATTGTTGTTTATTAAAGCATTTCAGAACACCCAGGGCATGAATTGAAGTGTAATTACAGTGATAATCACAAGTTCCAAAATGCATCATGGAGACTCAGATCTAATCGGTATGAAAAAGGAAGCTTTTCATCCTTAATCCCAGCCAAGTGATTTAAATGCTTAGGCTCACATCATTTCACGCTTCGAGTTCTGAGAACACAGAGGCCCCCTTCACTTCCTTGTTTATTTGACATGAGGGGAAATCCCACCCTCCTCCAGCCTTTCCAGGCTGACCTTTGAGGTTCAGCCAGGAAAAAAAAAAAAAAAAATGCAGCAACTTTGGGAGCTAGGATATTGGAATTACAACCTAGCCAGAGGAATTATGGAAGGCTCAACCCAACAAAAATACCTAAACTTCCGAATAAACTTTTCAACTTGATAAGTAAACAAAGAGCTGTCCTGCATGGTGAGGGTGGGAAATCCTCTCCTAACCCACTCCCTCCTCTTTATAGGTGTGAGAGAACCCATAGGACCAGCAGGCCAGTGGGCTACAGGGCCAACACTGACTGCCAACCAAGGGGATTTGCTTCAGATTCCTGGTTCCAAGCCCTACTAAGCCTTAAGAACAAGTGTGGGGAGGGAAGGATGGGGCTGCAGCAGGCAGCTGTTCTTCCTACTCCAGGATCTGGCCTCCAGGAGCCCTGGTTGTACACGCACTCTCCACACTGTACTATGGGCTTCCCTGTGACCTGTGGGCTCCCTGTGGGAGCTCCAGGCCTTTGCTGAGATTATTTGTAAGTCTATATGTCAGCAGGCTTCCTATCCATGTCATGCCTGCTCTGACTTCCTTCTAAAGTCAAGGAGAGGACCTTAGGAAGTACAAGGGTCACAGGCCACTGGGATGCTGGAAACTCCTATCCTGACCCCTCTTGACCCCTCTTGTCTATGTCGCAGGCCCTCTTTCTGTTCCATTACAATCCTGAGTTAGATTCCCGGCACAAAAAAAAAAAAAAGTTAAAGAAAAACAGTTTCTTTTGATCAAGGTAGAGTGGCTTTCAAGAGTGGAAACTCATAAAATACACCCCCCTACTGGTCTCAGAGTGTTGAGGAACTTCCAATCAGGGGGGTCTAGAAGAAGCTAAAGTAGGATAATGTCATCCTTTAGGATGGCCATGTGAACACACACACACATACAATTAATATTTGTGGGTATTATAGTCTTTTGGGGCAGGGGGAGTACTGGGGATTGAACTCATGACCTAGCTCTTGCCAGGCAAGCGCTTATGCTGCTGAGCTAAACGCCCAGCCCAGCCCTATGTGTGTATTATATACCGAAGAGTCTACTGAGATGAAAACTAGTACTTCTCTGAGTCCCTTACAATTCCTGACAGTGTCATTTCTATCATAGATGCTCAACTGAAATTTGTTAAATAAATGAAAGTAAACAGCCTTAGGGTGGTGAGATGGTCTTCATAGAAAAAGTAGGAAGTTGTCTAGATCATTACAGGGCATTGACAAGAATGCTGGCCATAGAAAATTTTTCAGTGTCATTGTGAGGGCTAAGAAGTAATCCACTCCACTTATTTTATGGTGAGGAGCTACTGAGATGCTTACTTTTTAGGTTAGCCAGGAAAAAAAAAATGCAGCAACTTTGGGAGCTAGGATATTGGAATTACAACCTAGCCAGAGGAATTATGGAAGGCTCAACCCAACAAAAATACCTAAAGGTAAAGAAGTTAATTTCTCTAGTTGTTCCCTGCCTTGTCAGCTTACAACAGACCCTTTTTCAGGCTCATTGTTCCACCTTGTTGGCAAGCATTGTCATGGTGCCCAGATGGCAAAGCCACCACAGTGGACAAGGGACAGGCAAGCTCATCCTCACCAGTAGAACCCACTGTTAGCTCTATTGAAGAGGAGAAATTGGCTGGGGCAGCCTTCTTTGTGTTCTTCTTCACCATACCTGATTCTCATATGGACAGAGAAATAAATTGTTTATTAAAACTCAAGCCAACATATTCTTTCCTGTGCGGACACAGATGATTTCAGTGTACGGAAGGAGTACAGTCTACTATCTAGTGCTTTTGCAAACCTTTCATTATGTCTTTGTAGAGAGTTTGCTGTTTTCAGCATGCTTTGAAAATAACATCATTTTTCTTTAGCAAGATCAGAACAGCCTCTGAGTGAAGACAGGTGAGTGAGGAAAATGCCATTTCTGCATGGATTAGTCATTAGTCACAGAACATCCTGGTGTAAATTAAAGAAGTACTAGCAACTTAGAATGGTTACTTTTTATTTCAAGTTGGCTGGGCCATGGTGCCCACATATGAGTCAAACATTATTGTGAAAGTTTCTGTGAGGATGTTTTTGACTGAGATTATTGTGGAAGTCAGTTGACTTTGAGTAAAACAGACTGTCCTCCATGATGAGGGTTTGCTTCCCTGATTCAGTTGGTTGAAAAGTACAAATGCTCCACTTCCTCAAGCAAGGGGGAATTCCACAAGCAGAAGGCCTTGAGATTTGAACTGTGCGATCAGTTCTTCCCAGATCTTCAGCCTGCTGGCCAACCCTGCAGCTTGGACTTGCCAGTTTCCATAATTACATGAGCAGTTCTTTATAATTTCTATTTTTATCTGTCTCTGTCTTTCTCTGTTCCTCTCTCTTTCTCTCTGTCTCTTATTTCTCCATTTCCTCCTTTTTTTTCTCTTTTCTCTCTTTTTCCTTCTCCATCTCTTTGGCTCCCTGATTAGCACATTGCTGTAACACACCATCTTCTACATCTCCATTGCTGATCATAGAATTCATGTCTCTCTCAAGGAACATCCATGCCAAGGTCCTTGTCAGGGAGCAGCTTTTTTTTTTTTTTAACCATATGGTCATTCAGAGACCTAGACTGTCTCATCCTTGTGATCCACTGTCCTAGGGGCCTTCTGAGTCCTCTCTGCCCAGTGTGCAGAAAGGAAAGTGAAATGGAGACGATACATCTTCATCCTAACCATGTTGATCCAGATGTGAGCCCTGTCCTTCCTACGCTTTCTATGTCAAGAACTAGGCATATGACCACTGAAGGGGTGCTGGGGTTGGAGAATGTGGTCCTTGGCCAGACAGTTTCACAGCTACAACTTTCTACTGTAGAAAAAGGAGTAAGCCAAGCATAGTGGCTTATGCTTGTAATCCTAGCACTCAGGGGGCTGAGGCAAAAGAATAGCCATGAATTTGAGGCCAATCTTGGCTATGTAGTGAGTTCAAGGTCAGCCTGAACTACAAAGTGAGACTCTATCTCAGAAAAGAAAATGATAAAGGAAAAAAGAGACTTTGGTAAGTGGTACTATCTTTGTAAGCCTTCACTTTCTTATGATTATTTTTAAGAAGCCTACTACATCTCCACTGCAAGTCTTTCTGTGTTTTCTCTGACCAGAGTCCACATCCAATTTGTTTCCTTCTGAAATGGCACAGAACTACTTTTCTCAATTTCCTGAGTGCTGAAGTTTGAATATGTCCTCCAAAGTTCATGTGCTGGAAACTTCACCCTCCATGCAGAAGTGTTGGGGTTGGGGACCTAATAAGATATGATTTGAGGCCAAAGAAGTCATCAAGAAGAAAGCCCTCCCTGCAAATCAGCACCATGAGTGGGTCGCTGTGGGAACAGCCAGATGCCAGCCTTTTCCCGTGAGTAAGCACCATTTGCAGACTGCGGGGGAAGAGAACAAGAAGTCACCAGGAAGCACCCTGCAGATCTGTGCTATGCACAGGCCACTGAGGGGAGAGTTAGTTGCCAGCCCCTTCCAGCAAATGGGCTAGGAAACAAGAAGAACCAACCACCACCACCAATAAGCAGCCAGCTGATCTGGACAAACACAGGCGGCAATGATAGCTATTGAGGTAAAATACAATTTAATGCTTGTAGTGTTTAGTATTTCACTGACTTTGCAGGTCTAAAGCCAATAGTGTGATCATCTATCCAGAGGACAACAATACTCATTGTAGCATCTATGGGGATCTCCTTGTGAAGGTGGTAGCCATTGTTAATTCCCTATTATCTTGTTTTGAAGTACTGTATCATTTTCATTGTTTTGTTGCTTTTGGTTTTATTCTGTTTTGTTTGATTTTATTATATCTGATGCCATGGGCAGCTATTTCAAAAATAACAAGATATATTATGGTAGCCATTTTGGATTTGCTATTATCTTAGTTTGAAATCCTTTATTGAATTCATTGTTTTGTTTTTATTGGTTCTACTCTGTTCTGTTTTGTTTGAATTTTACTATATCTGAAGGTATCTACAGCTATTTTGGAGACAACAAGGGGCATTATAGTAACTATTGTCAATTTCCTATTGTTTTGAAATCCTGTGTCACTTACACTGGTTTGTTTTGATTGGCTTTATTCTGTTTTATGCTCTTTAAAATAAAAAAATTAAAATTAAAAAAGATATGATTTGGTCCTGAGGGCACTGCTCTGTACTGCATTAGTGTCATTTTGAGAGCACGTTTGCTTTAAATTCAGGACCCTCTTGTCCTCTCTGTCTCCAGTTCTTGCTTTGTCTTCTCACCATGTCAGCATATGTCCAGATGTCAGCCTCTAAAACAGATAGATGTAAATGTCTTTTCTTTACAAGTTATCCAGTATGTCATATTCTGGTAAGGCAACTGAAAATAGACCAAAACACTGAGTGACTGACCTTGCATCATTAAGTTTCTCACAGATTTAAAATTTATTAAGGAAAACAAGTTTAAGCAAATTAAAAGCTTAAATTATAGTGGAAGGTAGTATTTTTTTACACGTGCAAAGAACAGGACAGATAATCAGTACAATGGGAGTTCAAAGAGGGAAAGAATTTGAGTTATGTTCAGAGACAGCATTTTTGGAAGAAGCACACTTGAATTGAGATATTAGATATGATGAATTTCCATGGGCAGAGGAGAATTGGAGGGCTTTCAAAATGGGTGAATAGGAAAAATGAACAAGAAAACAAAGATGTGTATAATTAACAAATTAACATGACTAGAAGAGATACTAAGAAAAATTGGCTTAAAAGGGCAAATAAAATCTGGATTTCTTTTGAACTAAAAATAGTGGATTAAAAAATAGCAGTTCTTAGAAGATTTTCATATGACAAAAGTAATATTTTGGAAGAACAATATATTTTTATGCAGGATGGTTTGCAAGAAGTCAAAATCTTCAGAATCCTGATATAAAATCCTGTGCTTGTTTTTGAATTGTTCAGAACATTTTAATTGCATGTGAAAGAAATACAAACTGAACTATCTTAAGAAAAAGGGAATTCCTTAGTTTATGTAAGAGGGAATTCTGAGCTCCATCTGTTTTAGGCATAGTTGGGTCCAGGAGAAAAAACTGTATCATTACATTTTTTGGTTTTCCATCTGTCAGCCCTGCTTGATTCTGCAGGCACAGCCTTTTTCTATAGGTTGGGAAGCCTGACATTGTCAGCTCCAGCCTCATATCCCTGTAAGCAAGCCCAGCAGGAAGAAAGTCTTTGTAAATTGTGCGCATAGAAGTCCTGGGGCCACTGCTTCAGGTTTGGGTCACATATGCTTCCCTGAACCAGTAATGTGGCTAGAGGGGTGGACTACTCTGACCACTCCTAGGCCATGGGCACAAGGTGGGAAGATATGCGCATTTGGAGGAAAGACAGGAGTGGGGGCCTAAGTAGTTCCAAAAGAAAGGTCCACCATAAGAGACATTCAGGCAAAGGAAAGAAGTGCAGTCTACTACAACCTAATTTTTTGCATTATCCCAAAAAGATCTTAAATTCCTCATTAGCCAAACACTTGAGTAGATCTTTGTTGGCTGGAATATGTTTCTGTAATAGCCAATCACATCTCCCAACATCATCTAAACTAGTATTGAGCATAAATGATGTTTTCATCCTTTCGTTTGAATTCCTCATCCCTAGCCTATGAACAGTAACCTCTGCCTTTTGCCTGGCCTACTGAAACAAGATTCATACTGGGCTCGCTATTGATCTCCAGCCTTTCTAACTTGTTATGCACAAAGCACTAGAGTTCTCATCCTAAAACAAAGGTCAAATTGTGACAGACCTTTGTATAGAACAAATTCTATAGGCCTTCACATGGTATTGTGGTAATTTGATTAACATCTACAAATTTGTCCCATCCTAGTAAGCACCGTACTTTGCAGTGTATGTGACCTTGTTTCTTCTCCCATTGAGGAGTAAAGTCCATTTTTCTACCCCCTAAAATCAAGGCTAACCTTGTCACTTAGTTTGACAAATAAAATGAAGCAGACATGACATAAGAGTCCTGAAGCTTGATTTAACAGGCCTGTTGACTTCTGCCTTTGCTGGTTTGGAACACTGCCCCGAGACTCCGATGTAAGGAAACAGTCTGACCTACTGGAGGATAAGCTGCTATGTGGAGAAGATGGGAGGCTCTTTAGCCAACGATCAGCAGCCAGATATACAAGCAAGGTCATCCTGGGCCTCCTAGCTCAAATGATACTAGCTGAGTGCAGGTACGTTAATGAATCCAAAAGAAGCCAAGATAGAAATATCCAATCAACCCATAGAAACATACAAAATATTGACTCATTGCTTTAAACCACTAAGTTTTGGGGTGGTTTGTTATACAGCAATAGATAACTGCGACAGGTAGATCAATAGCATTTGTTCAAAGTGAGGGAGACATCTAGAATAATTTTCATTAATTGAAGGTTAAGGAAATAATAAGTTTAGAACAAAATAAGCACCGGGAGCCTTTGGTACATCCCCGTAGCGATGTGCAGTGAATAAGGGAATTGCATGAGGCTGTCTGGATCGAGTCCTCAGTTTTACATTTGACGGGATTAAGTCACTCAGGACCATGCATTGAGTGACAGGAGGCAGAAACCTCAAGTCAAAAGAGAAAGCCTTGGGGAGCATTAACATTTAAGGATGGGCAGAGGAAACAAAACTAGCAAAGCAGATTGAGTTTTGCAGCACAACTAGAAAAGGGGAAAAGTATGTTTCTATACTTTACTTTTATTCTTTGCTTTTTTCCTGGCCAGTCAAAAAAAAATAGGAAAAAAAAAAGAGTAGAAAAAAGGAAGGAGATAGATGGAATCGGAGGTAATGTAAGTCCCAAGTACCTAATTAGTTATTCTTAGATGAAAACAATCCTAGAAACACAGTAAGTCAGTGATGAGATATTTACAGTTACATTTCAGGGCCTTGAGAGAAATGTTTAGCTAAGAAACATAGCAAACTGTGGAAAAAGCAACTAACCAACCTTTCTACACAGACTCCTTTCTTACCAAGACATAGATCTCAGAAAAATAGATAAAAATAGACAAGCTGGCCACTCCAGGGATTGCCTGAAGAGGCAGAGGTGTGTGCAGAGACAGTCACAGAAAGGCACAAATCAAAATATGAAGAACAAAGACAACACAGTGAGAAAAGAGAAGATATACAAAGGGGCATATTTCTTGAAATGTCTTACTCCTTCAACTTCCTGTCAGTTACCACCTCACAGCAGTTATAGACTACTGACTTTCCTGTGAGAAACTTGATTAGTCCTTTTATATTTCAATATATAAATACATAATTACGTATTTTTTTAAGAGTCAGAAACTGCCCATGCAAAACCCATAACAGTGTAACAGAGCTGCTGACACTGTTTATAATATGTGGTGTGTGTGGTAACGAGCTTTCTCAGGTCTAATTTCATTTTCACACCTTTTTGTTTTTTCAACATGTTTGACTATAAGACTGTAGCACCATTGGCCACTCTGCGTCTGACTCAATTACACAAATGCATACTGAACATTCACACGGTATGAGGCTCTGCAGGCACAGACATGGAGGCGGTGGTGTTCCCCGTCAGCCAGCACTCCAGAAAAAAGACCTGACTTGCAACAATTGCCAGTTCTTTTGTGGTATAAATACTTCCACCATGGCTGATTTCAAGCTACCAGTGGTTTAACATGGGGCTCATAAATTTCCTAAAAATGCAGCTGCCCTGGAACAAACATTGAAGAATGAGGAAGTCTGAAGGACTCCAGACAGCAGCCAGCACAACTCTCAACTGTGTGCCTGAAACCACGTTGTTCCTTCCAGCCCAGCTGACTCAGCCAAAGTATGCCCAGGGGAACATAAGAACTTCCTCACTAACGCAAGGAATCATGAGAAACAATAGGTTGTTGTCTTATGTCACTACTCTTGGAGTGCTTTGTTACACAGCAATAGTTAGCTGATATACACATAGTACAGATTTATGTAGAAGGCTCAGTTTTTTAAGCTTTCCCTTCTTTGTTTCATTGCCAATCCTATTTCCACGCTTTTTGCAAAGCTTTTTGTGAAGCTTTCACTTCACTGTACCAAGACTTCCTCAACATCTGTTGCCAAACATAATAAGACTGATAACCTCTTATGCTCTTGCCCCTTTGAATATGCCATCATTTTTATTTATTTGATTTTATTGAAAACTCAAGGCTGTTAATTTCATCAAGTGAGTGAAATTGGAACCACTATATGCCACACCACTCACAATCAAACAGCATTTAGTAATACCTCCTTCATCTGTTTTACTGTTTCCTGTGCACTCAAGCATTTCTTATCTACCCCATCATCAGGAACAGACGTGGAACAATTAACAATTTTGCAGATCAGACCCTGGCTGGATTATCTAAGGAATTTTCTCCTCCTAGAGACTTCAAAAATAAAATCAATACTTTTGCATGGTGTACCATAACCAGGTGCAAAATACTAGTGATTCCAAAGTATCAGGAACAAGGTAATAGTAATGAAAACAAAAACAACAAAAAGAGAGTTCCTCAAAAAATCAATTTCCTAAGAAATATTTTCCTAAGGAAATAATTATCACAAAAAAATATCAAGATAAGCCTAAAATCCCAGCACCTCAGATTGCAAGTTCAAGGTTAGCTTGGTCGTCTTGTAGACTTAATGAGACCTTGTATCAAAATAAAAAAGGGTTTGGGTCATAACTCAGTATAAAGGCCCCAATTCCCAATGGGGGCAGGGAGTAAGGGTGTCAAGATAATGTTTTTGCCTGGAAGCGGGGAGAGAGGTAATGATTAGGCAGGGACATGTGGGAGAAGCCTTTAGGTTAATTTTTACTTCTTGCCTAGGTCAGGAAACCACAGGGTATATGCTCTATAATATTTTGAGTATTTGTGCAATTTTCATGTTCTTTGTGAACGTAGATTTTATTTCATAGTAAGAAAAGATAATTTAAAGGTACAGACGCTTCCTGACTTATGATGGGGTTACATTCTGACAACTCATTGCAAGTTTAAAATATCCCAAGTTGAACAATCATTTAATACACCTTATCTATCAAATATCACAGCTTATCTTAGCCTATTTTAACTTTTACATTAATTTTACCATTACATCAGCTTTCCACTGGACAAACTCATCTAACACGAATCCTCTTTTATAATAAAAGTGTTGAATACCTTATTTAATTGATTAAAATGTAACAGAGAACAGTTGTATGAGTATGATGGTGTGTGATGGGTGTGCGCTTTCACACATCAAAACAGCATGTCAAGCTATTGTCATTCAGGTAGTGTCTGCAGTGCATTCTGCATTCTAATTTCTTAGATTTCTTAGTTACAAGAATCTCTACCCTAGACATACTGTATCTACCCATCCCCAAGTGGTTTGTCTGCACATTAAAGATGGAGAAGCATTGTGCAAAGTTAAATACTGTAATTCGCTAGTCCTGAGAAGTCTCCTTAACCATGTGTAAAACAGTCACCTTATTATCCTTGTGTCCAAAGCTTGTCTGTGAATTGGCCACAGGAATACAGATCTTTCCTCCCTCCTGGGCTGCTGTGAGGGTTTGAGATGACATACTGTATATGAGAGCACTTTGACAGAAACATAGTCAAGCATCATATAAATTATCATCACAGTAAGATAGAACTTTCAAATAAAAGGTTACAAAGAAGAAACAAATATCATATCCCCTTAAATTTCCTACTTTTCTGGCTGCCTATGCTTGTTAATTCTGCTTTGTCAAAATTTGCTCTTCTCCCTGCCTTCACAGCCAGATTCAGGGGCATCCAGGCCTTTTGCAAGCTCTCTGAGGCCAATTGTATAGGTCAAACTGCACCAGAAGCCCCCTCCCAACTTTTGACAAGTCAGACCCACATATTTTACTATGCCCATGGACACCAGTGTCCAGCTTCTGCTGGGTGAAGTTGAGCTGCAGTGAGAACCAGAGCACCGAGTAACAAGGCCTCACTTTGAATTGTTGGTGGCTCTTTGCCTTATTTTCTGAAGGTTCTTATTTTAATTTAAGTACATAGAGCTAGTACGATTTCTTCTGCTGAATAAAAGTCATGGATGAGTTTTTTCTTTGGCGCTGTTGATACAATGTATTACATTTATTGATTTGCATATGTTGAACTATCCCTGCACTCTTGGGATGAATCCCAATGGGTCATAATATATAATATTCTTAATGATTTGCTGCATTTTCTTTGCTAGTATTTTACTGAGAATTTTGCATCTATGTTCATTGGGGAGATTGGCTTGTATATCTCCTTTTTGGTTTGGTCTTTCTATGGCTTCAGTATTAGGGTAATACTTGCCTCCAGGAATGAGTTGGGGAGAATTGCTTTCCTTTCAATCTCATTAAAGAATTTGAAGAGTATTGGCATTAAATCTTCTCTAAATTTCTTATAGAATTCAGCTGTGAATCTCAGAACATGAGACTCCCCAAGTTTAAAGACACAATCCAAAACGGGCATCTGAAATGAATAGATACTTCTCAGTTGAAGCAGAAACAGCAAATAAATATATGACAAAATGTTCACCATTACTGGTGATTTGAGAGATGCAAATTCATCTTACCCAGAAATAATGGCTGTTATCAAGAAAACCAATAACAAATGCTGGGGGCTTGTGGGGAAAAAGGAACACTTCTCCATTGTTGGTGGAGTACAGACTGGTGCAACCACTGTGGAAATCAGCTTGCAAATTTCTCACGAAACTAAAACTAGTTGTTTCATTTGACCCAGCTGTTCCCTTCTTGGTATCTTCCTGAAAGAATTGAAAGCAACATACCACAGCAATATATACATGTCTAGTTTATGGTGGCACAGTTTGTAATAGCTAAATCTTGGAAATGCCCATTAACCAATGAATAGATGAAGATGTGACTTTTTTATACAATGGAGTACTACTCAGACATAAAGAATGATAGACTTGAGACATTTTTAGGTAAATAGATGGACCTTGAGGTCATACTCTTAAGTGAAATAAACTGAACATGCATGAGAAAATAGCACATCATTTTTCTGTTGTGAGAAACTGAAAGCATAAATAAATATCAAAGTATATAACAGATATTGTGAAATAGGAAGAAAATGTCCAAATGGAAAGAAGAACTAGGGAGAGGGAGGGGGGAAAAGAAAGAAGGGAAAAGAAAAAAGTGAGATAAGAAGGAGAAAATGAAAACAAAGCTTTTATAAATAAGGAGGAAAGAAAGGTTGAAGGGAGGATAGGGGAATGAAAAAAAAAAGAATCAAGCTATATCATGTACAAGTACAAATTCTCTATGATGTGTGTGTCGTGTATATCTAAAATGTACCAATATACTCAATTAATTAAAAATTTAATGGTGATGAATGTGTGCATTATTTTAAATGATACACTTACTATTCTAAACTTCAATTAATACTAAAACAATTTACAAAAGGTCCACATGAACAGGAAATTAGAAAACATTGCTAGAACTGATCCCGATTTTTTTTTGCATTAGAGTCCTTCTGCTAAATTTCAAGAGTTGACATGATATTTATATGTTAAGGGTGCAATATATAAATGTAAACATTCAGCCATTGTGCTTAATTATCCATTCATTTTTGTAATTTTTTTAACCTTTTTCTTTTTGTGGTACTGAGGATTGAACCCAGGCTATATGCATACTGGCAAGCACTGGGCTACTTACTTACCTATCATTTCTTTCTTTCTTTCTTTCTTTCTTTCTTTCTTTCTTTCTTTCTTTCTTTCACTTTTGAGATAGTCTCTCTACTTTGCCCAAAATGGCCTCTCCTGCTTCAGCCTCTCCAGTAGCTAGGGTTACAGGTGTGCACCACTACATTCAGTTTAACACAAATTTGAAGGCCAGTCTATTCCAGGTTGTGCACTTGCTATTAGTACAACATGATGAGATAAAGATATATATTTGTAATGTGTGTGTGTGTGTGTGTGTGTGTGTGTGAGAGAGAGAGAGAGAGAGAGAGAGAAAGAGAAAGAGAGAGAGGCAGAGGCAGAGACAGAGACAGAAATGGGGGAGATCTTGATGACTATATGAAAAGAAAGAAAAAATCAAAAAGAAGAAAAGGAAAGTAAGTAGCAAAATTGCTAAGAATTTCTAGGTAACTACTCTGGTCCAATTCTAGCACTACTACTTATTGGTTGTGAGACTGGGCAATTTACTTAACTCACTCAGCTGGAACTAAATGTTCTGGTCTGTACAATGGGGACAAAAACACAGGATCTATTTTTTCTATTTATTATACAAATTACTGGGTACTTCAGTTCACAATTTTTGCAAGCAATTTAAATTTTGTTTTTGTTTATGAATGCTGTATTGTGTGAAGAACATGACCCCGACCATCTTTCCTGTGTGAGCACAAATGTGACCATCTTTTCCAGAATAGTGGAATGAATTGAGTTTGTGACCTGAGGTACCACTGGTTTAAATCATGTTGTTGGCACATGATAAGCACTCCATAAATATTTATCACAAAGTGATCAAACAAAATAACCAGCTATTAACTTGTTGGGAAGAAAGCATCACCAGGGGCAAGGGATGTCACTCAGTAGTAGAGATCTTGCATAACATGGCCCAGTCCTGGATTCAGTCCCTAGCACCCCAAACAAGCATACAAACAAACAAACAAACAAACAATCAATCCTTACATCATAGCATGGTGATTGATACTCTACTATCTACTAATGACGTTTGTGCAGAAAATAGTTAACAGAACAGACCTAAACCACTACCTGGTTTAGGTCTGCTTACAGAGGTGGCCCCATGGCTGCTTGGTGTCTGGGAACTTGGATTTTACAAAGTTTCCCATTGTTGACTGATAAGAGTGGCTCTCTGTGCCTAATCTGTTTGTGCAAACAGTGTGGTTGAGGCTGAACACCTGCTTTCCTTCAGGGAGTCTGGAATTTGTACATGTGCCAATTAGAGGCTGCTTGCATGGCTGGCCCCCAATAAAAACTTGGGTAATGAGTCTCCAGTGGGCTTCCTGGTAACAACATTTCAAAACTGGTCCCACACAGAGAACTCATTGCTGGAGGATTAAGTGTATCCCTTGTGTATCCTGGGATGGGAAAGTCCCTTGGGGAACATTTGCCTAGTTTCCCCCAAATTTTATCCCATATTTCTTTTCTCTTTGCTGATTGTGCTGACATCTTTCACTGTAAAAAGTCGTTGTCACAAGTGAGACTGCATGTGAGTCCTGTTAAGGAATCATCAAAACTGGGAGTGTTCTTGAGGGCCTCCCAAGTAATGCTGAACTACATACCTCTGAAAGCTGCTTTTGGGGGTAGAGATTAGGAGAGAGTACTCTTATCAGGGCATTATCTAACTCATTGTAGACAAATGGACTTATAATCTTTACAAAAAGTCTCAGAAACATAGTGATAGAGGAGAAATATAACTCCCAACTTGCTAGATGTCAGATGTGCTGAGTTTGTGTCCCCCAAATCAAAGAATGAATTCCAAGGTGCAAGGAGGTTAGGAGTAGGAAGGGTTTATTTAGAGATAGCTTCTGAGAGACAGGAGGAGTTCTGAGTGGGTTGCCACTGAGACCCTTTGTCAGAGGTAATTTATACAACAAAGTCAAAATGTGGGTGCAACATAGGTCAAACTATAATCAGTCTATAGGATTACAAGTACAAGATAGCTACTTAGCTAATATTGATCCAGTATGGAAGCAGGTCACATAGCAAGTGTACATGGACAGAACAAAGGCATATTGGGGAAGGGATGGGTCTGGATGCTTTGGTCACCTATCTGGGTGACTGATGCCTATCTGTACTTCCTGGACCACGTGGTGCTAATAACAGTATAATTTATCCCTAGGGAGGCATGTAGATCTGGCCATTGCATCTTTATCCTGGGCCTCACCTTCTTCAGATGTGCCTCCGACCACAATTCTGATGTCTGTAAATTTTTCATGACTTGCTTAAGAGTCCAGTCTCTCTTTGTATATTAATTTCTATCTAACTCAGCTGCCTATAAGAGTAGGATTTAAAAAAAAGAATAGGATTAAAAATATTCTTAAGTAAATAATGAAAGTGGTGCCAAGTAATATTCTATTATCAGTGACCTTTCACTCAATTATAAAGACATTAAGAATACCTAGCACTGTAAAACTTTAGCTATTTGACACAGAATGAAGCAGAAACTAGTGGTATCAGCAGTACTGTAATGCTGCTATTGCATTTTAAACACTGTCTGGGTCTGCTGCCCCATAAGCCATTTAACCTCTCTCATGAGATTTGATTTCCTTCCCAATGTTAATGAGGCTTATTTCAATGTTTGTACATAATTCATGTACATTTTTATAGTAAAATGTTAATGTATTATATTGTAAATATGTCTAGACTATTATTTCAGCATCAGTTTGATGCATATTCATTCAACAAGAATTAATTGAATACCTTCTACATGACAGGCAGACATGTAAAATTCTTTGGTTTAACGTGAATCCCACAGTTTTTATTATGATACCGCAAAATCAGCTTTAAAGTTCTTGTTAGGTAAGCATCTCAGAACCTTATGCTTTATTTTCTGGTGAAGATTATCAACAAAACCGTGTATTTCAACAGTGTTGTGCTGGGCTGTGTATCAAGTGAGCTAGTCAAGAGTATTGTTTTCCAATGCTTTGATGGAATGCAGATTTCCCATTAAAACAAATCTTCATTTTCAAAAAGTCTAATAAAATGGTACCTCTTTCCAGCTGGTTAGATTTAAAACACTGGAAAAAAAAAAGTTTCCTGCAAGATTCATCTCCAAGTCTGGGCTAGAGCATTTTCATTTGAGTGTGAGCTGATCGCTTTGGTATTTAACTCCGGGCCTGCAAACATTTGTCCACTCTGGGGAGGAAGGGTAGCCCTATAGCTCTTCAGGTTTGCCTAACAGTGTGGTGAGCGCTGCTGTAGCATTACTGCTGCTGCTGCTGCCATCTCCTCCTTCTGAGTGCTGACAGATTTCATGACTGACTATCCAAAATTGTTATAATTTTCTTCTTCAATTTTTGAACTGAAACAATCTCAGGTCTCCTTGTGACTCCACTGTTTCTATTTTTTAGGCAATTTAGAAGCCTATACTATGTAACTGGCAAAATTGATAGAGACATAATAAAAGTACATCCAACTACAACAGAAAGAAATACATTAAATCAAATCAATATTTCTGAACATGGGTACTATGTAAACTGAGTCAGATATAAAAACATGAAGTATAGGCCTTGCCCTTTAGGAGAAAGTAGTTGTGCTATTGTGTGTGTATGATGTGGTGTATGTGTCTGTTTTACTGGAGATTGAACCCAGGACATTTGCACTGAGGTGCATTCCCAGATCTTTATTTATTTTTCATTTTAAGGCAGGATCTCATTAAGTTCCTAAATTTCTCAGGCTGGCCTTACACTTTCAGTCCTCCTGCCTTCACCTGTGACTATTGTAACCAATGCTTTTTGGTATCAAGACACACAATGCCACTCGAGCTGGCTTGTTCAAAGCTGGGGGTTTTTATATGCAAAGGAAGGAAGGTTTCTGGGTCTCAATGCAAGACTGAACCCAAGAACCAAGTGTTAGTAGGAATTAGTATGACTGTTTGTGTTATGGAGATCTCAGGCTCCCACTGATGCTTTTTCTCTGATCTCTGTGTCCTGCTCACTTCCTGATGATCAGTAGCATCAGCTTGAGAGAGTTGAGATTGCTCGTTGGTCAATAAAGTGATATCCTTCCTCTCTTCTTCTAGAAGAGGAGAGTTTAAACTGGTCATATGGCTTCTCAGCTCAAGGATATACTTCCTTCCAAGGCTGCCTTGCTGGGAACTGTCCATGACAATACAGGCAGAAGTGACAGGTACGACTTCCAGGTTCTGCCCTTAAAAAGAGCAGCATGCTCCTTCCTTCCTTCTTTCCTTCCTTCCTTCCTTCCTTCCTTCCTTCCTTCCTTCCTTCCTTCCTTCCTTGTTTTCTCTCCTTGCTGCCCAAGTCTGATAAAGAGGACCAGGATCTAAACTCACTGTCTTTGACCTAGAGGTAGAGGTGGCAGGCCTCAGAGGGCAGAACAACAATTTTGAAGGAGGCTGTGTCCCTGCTCAGGTGTCTTGGTTACTTTGCTCTTGTTGCTGAGACAAAATACCTGATGCCTAAAAGTAGGGAAGAAAGATTTATTTAGCTTACAGTTTTTGGAGGTTTCAGTCCATACTCTTCTGGCTCCAAGGCAGGGTGGCTTGGCTAAGGGACAACCATTCATGGCAACCACAAGTGATGAGCAAAAGGGAAAAGAGCAAAGCATGCCTCCTTCCCTCTCTTATATTGTATGCTGGCTATTCACCCCTGGGCTTAGGGTAGTATATCTCTCACACTGCCAATGCAGTGCTAGACAATGAACCAATCACAAATGCTAGATTTAGCCACCTCCATAACTGCTTGAGACTTTGGGGGGACATCCAAACACAAACCATAACACTAGGCTACTTAGCTTTCAAGTTTTGTTTTGTTTTGTTTGTTTTGTTTTGTTTTTTGTACCTGGGATCAAATTCATGACCTCGCGTTTACCAGGGCGGGCCCTTACACTGCTAAGCTAAACCCCAGACCACTTAGCTTTCAACTTTTATATGAGAGGAGACATTTCTGTGGTATATTAGGTCTTTATTGAATAAATTAAACTCTTACCTGATCAATAAACCTGCTTTCTTTACTTTTCTACATGTAAGATGAAGAATAACTACCCTATTGCTTCTAAACTTAGTAGACTTCAGTTAAAGTGGTGAAACATGAATTTCAACTTCAGCTGCCTAGTCAAGAATATCAGTTGGCCCATCTTGAGCTACTGGTAAGTTAAACCAAGAGGGGAGAATCAAATTCAAGCCTACCTACTGGGGTTCCTCCCAGAGTGATAAAGTGAGAGTGCCTTCCTTAGTAGAGAGTCCTCTACTGTACTGACCCATGCTTATGTATCTTCATATGACATACAGACAGCAAGCTGGCTCTCTAGCTTCCTTTTACAAGGACACTGATCCTGTTCATGAGGGCTCTCCCCTCATGACCTGATCCCCTCCCCAAGACCTCACCTTCTGATACCATTCTTTGTGGGTTAGATTTCAATGTGAATTACAGACAGGGACATAATAGAAAGAATGTAGGCTGAAGATCAATGCCTGTGGAGCAGTGGTATGACTATCTCCAGTGAAATGACAATAGTAAAGAATGCTTTGCAGGCAGGGAAGGCTTCATGTTCCTCATTGTCTCTCTGCTTCTACTCTTTCTTCAAACTAACAGCAAACAGTGGAATGTAATATTAAGTGAATGGACTCCAGAATAACCTGGGCAAATCATCCCCTCAGGCCCAGAGATTTTTTTCATTTTCATCTATAAAAGGTATGTAATTAATACTACCCATGTCACAAGGTTATATTAGAATTAAGGGAGGTAATATATATAAAGCAATTAGTAATAATAGCATATTAACTATTATTATTAATTAAATCTCTGATACTAACTAGCACTCTTTCATAAACAAATGCTTATTAACATAAGGGACCAGCTGAAATGAATATCTTGCCCAATCTCACAGCTAATGATTGCTGATACTATGTTTGTATCATGTGAGTATGCCCCCAAAAATTGGTCATGGAGGGAAAATCGTATTAACTTCACCTTCTCTCTCTCTCTCTCTCTCTCTCTCTCTCTCTCTTAGTATGGTACTCATACATGTACAAGAACTAGTCTCTGGGGCTGAGGATATAGCTGAGTGGCACAGTGCCTGCCTGGCAAGTGTAAGGTTCTGGGTTGGATTCCTGGTTTAAAAAAAAAAAAAAGGTTAAAAAAAAGAAAAGAATTAGTCTGTAAATGTGAGAAGCACACAATCCAGTGAAAAGAGGCACTAGTTAATTATATAGTACATTAAATTCTATGATAGAAATTAAAAACTAAAATCATGGGAACCCAGAAGGAGATGATTAACCAGACTGGGTAGATGAGGGGACGAGGAAGGCTTCCTGGAAAAGATGACTGATGCTGAGGTCAGTGATAGTTACAAAGACAGAAGAGGACCAATGGAAAAAGACTTTCTGGACACAGATGTTTTACCAAGTTACTAAAAGTGGGTCACTGTTGAGCACATAGAACATGAAAGTATGAAAGTAAAATATGCAAGACTTCAAGAGTCTTTTTTTCAGCCTAGTTTTCAATGCACTACTCAAGCAAAGAGGGCTCTGTAAACTTCAAATACAGGTCAGTTCCAACTAGAAGGACAGGGTTGTGTTGTTATCTATGGGCATGTATGGTCTGGGATTACAGGTGGGCACCACCACACCCTGCTTTGACTTTTTATGTCTGTTAAGATAATAAAATCCAAGTATGAGAAGCCATTACGTCCAAACAGTCTTCTTTGGTGCTGTTTCCTCAGAGTCTAGGATAGACTCTGACATAGCAGACATACAAATAGCTGCCTGTTGAATAAGTAAGTTAATTAGATGAAAATTGAATGCATTTTAAGGGCACTGTTTGCTGACCTGTGTGGCTGGTGCTGACAGGAACAGTATTTTTGGCTTAGATAGGAAGGAGTCAATAAATTGCCAAGTTATATATTAGCCACCCTTTTGGATGGTTATATAAATGACACAGCAGTTCTGTAGAAGTAGCACTGCCACTTTAACTCAAAAAAAATAAACAGTCAACTAGTTATTCTACTTGTTTTAGGCAGTTTTCTGCCATTGTGACAAATTTTCTGAGATAATAAACTTGAATAAAGATTTATTTCTGACTCACAGTTTCAGAGGGTTCAGTCTTTGGTTGGTTGGCCCATTTCTGTTGCCCCTGTGAGGAAGCAATGCATCATGGAGAGAGCACATAGCAGAGCAAAGTGACCAACCTTATGGTGGCCAAGAAACGAAAGAGAAGGGGCTGGTTCCAATACGCCCTTTAAAGCCACATCTCCAGTGACCTTAATTTCCTTTCCCCAGGTCTTCCCAACAGTAGCACAAGCTGGGGACCAAGACTTTAACACAGACCTTGGAGAGATTCAAACTGTTTTGCTACTTGAACTTAGAACTCAGCTAGGAACATGTGAGGCACAGATATAAAACACAGCCTCTATCCCATGGAGTTAAGATATAATATAAAGGTGAAAATACCATGTATAAAAGCAGCATGGTCATTAGTAAGGTTGGTCATGTGATAACATCTAACGATAGTTGAAGGACACATGCCAAGAATGCACGAGTAAATGGACTATAAGATAAATAATTGAGGATTAAATTTCTTAAAGCAAGTGCAATTTCACCTTGGGAACATATACTTAGAAATAATGACACATTATCATTGAAATTTCATACAACAATATGAGGTAAGCATTCTTATTTTACAAATGAGATAGCTGAAGCTTACAAAGGTCAGATAAATAATCTGCCTGAGGTCACACAGCTAGATGTCTTTAAGCTCAGGCTGCTCTCTTACTTTCTATCTTGTACTTCCTATTTTATTTCAAAATCTTTATTAAGAGTCAGTTCTAAGCCAGGCCCAGTGGTGCATACCTGTAATCACAGCACTTTGGAGACTAAGCTAGGAGGATTGTGAGTTCAAGGTCAGCCTAGGCTATATGGCAAATCTAAGGCCAACCTAGACTATATAGCAAGACGTGAGCTCAAAAAAAAAATGATTATAAAGAGGAAATAAATCATATATATAAAAAAAGATTATAAAGAGGAAATAAATCATATATATATAAATGATTATAAAGAGGAAATAAATCATATATAAATGATTATAAAGAGGAATAAATCATATATATATTTAAAAATCAAATTTGCTAGCAAAATTTTTTTTCATTTTTTATTAATTATTTTTGAGATGGTATCTTACAATGTGACCCAGGTTGCACTCAAGTTTCTGGATCCATGTGATCCTCTTGCCTTAGCCTCCAGTAGCTAAATTTCTTGAAGATTTTTTTCCCTCTATGTAATCTTTGTCATAGTCTGTGCTGCTACAACAAAATACTTAAGACTGGGGAATTTATAAACAATAGTGGACCAGGGATATAGCTCAGCAGCCTAGTGCCTACTTGGCAAGGACAAAGTCCTGAGTTTTATTCTCAGTATCAAAAACAAAACAACATAGAATTTTCTTTCTTACAGTTCTGGAGACTGGAAGTCAGATCAAAGCACCAGTGGGTGTGGTTACTGATGAGGGCAGTTCTCTCCAATTTAAGATGGATCCACACCAGAAAGTAGAAGAGCAGAAAGAATCGACTGCTGAGTGAAGCCTCTTTTATAATGTTCTTAATTCTGTTCACAGGGGAGGAGCCCTCATGATCTAATCATCTCTTACTTCTTAATCCTATTACATTGGAGAGGAAGTTTCAACATGAATTTTTGGGGAGATATATTCAGATCAAAACACTCTTGGCAAGATAGCAGCAAAATCAGGCAATTTGATGGCAATTTTTGCAGCTGAAATGGATTTGGTGTGGGAAGAGGGTGGCATTTGGAATGAGGCCTGTGAATCACACTACCTTCTCTTCTAGCTGAGAGCTAAATGAATAAGACTCCCTTAAGTCACTTTATAAAGCAGTTTCCTTGAAAACTTTGTTTTTTGGAAGAAAAAAAAAAACTTAGGTGAGGCCAAAATAGATTTTTTTTTTAATCCAAGCAATTTAAGATACAAAGTTGGATAAAGAAATGGAAAATAGTATAGTGGCCAATTCTAAACACATACAACAAAAGTGGAAAAATTCTTTCCTATTATGTTGACCACTTTCTTCTTCTAAACCACAAGCTCTCACCTGAACAAGTATTATAACATAATAGGTGCTTCTTAATCCAGAATGGCTGGACAATGAGCCCACCTAATTGATTATTTGGATGAATTGTTAGACGCACTATTCAAGACTTTTCATTTTTAGATTACCTCAATATTTAATTAATCTGGAATTATTTAATTTTTCTTTAATTCAGAAACCATCATAGAGGATTTTTCAGGGCTTCAGATTCTTGTTACTTCCATTAGTCTCTGTTACTATAACGAAAACTTAAGCTGGATACTTTAAAAAGAACTTCCTTTAGCTAATAGTTTTGGAGGCCAAACAACCAAAATCATGAAACTTTATTGTTTCATTGCCGGAGTCCAGCTGCGGCAGGGCTAGGGTTTCCCAAAGGTGGACAGGGAGTCGGCGAGTGAGAGACAGAAAACACTGCGCACCAGTCTGTGAGTGAATCTGAATCCGCTTTATTTTTTAGAAGCTGGAATATATATATGCTAAACTTGGCAGCAACCCCCAGCCCCAAGCAGGAAGCGCCCCAGGCTTAGGGCCAGGCAGGGATAATCCTAAACAATAGGTTTTAACCTCAACCCCAAGCAGGAAGCGCCCCAGGCTCAGTAGGTGTTAATTAACTCTTTTCACATTTGTAACATCTCAATCTTGTTACTTAGTTAGCTTGGGAAATGTAAGCCGAGGCACCT
>PVLA01006542.1:0-121695 GCA_004027455.1 Hydrochoerus hydrochaeris
GCTTGCCTGGAGGTGACGACCCCCTGTTTCCTTGTTATTTAGCTTGCACTGGGCAGGGAGTCAGTGGGATCGATCAAGGTGAGGCTGAGAGAGGCTCTCTCACCTGCTTGAGATTCGCGGTTGGCTTCTTCTAAAAGGCTCTGTCGGTTTATCCCCACCCTCCCCCTGTAAAAGGCCTGTCTCATCAGTGCTGTCCCAGGGCTGTGACCGCTTCTGGAGAGGGCAGGGAGGTGGTGGTGTGAGACAAACAGCGGGAGATGGCCTGCAGTGAGCCCAGCCTGCAGGGGAGGAGAAGGCCTTAAATATCACACAGGAGGAAAAACATCTTTGTCAAACTGCCTACTCACGGAAGCTTGGAAGAAGTACAGGTCTTAACTAGACATAAAAAACAAATGTCTCCACTTGACCAGCCAGCCATCTGGCTGTCCTTTCATCCTCCAAAATAGTGACTTATTGATAGATTGTATTTCAATACTGTACTTTTTTTTTTAACCTGGTTTTGCTTTTTTTAAAAAATTTACAAATAAAAAGAATATACAACATGGAAGAGCAGACGTAAGGATAATGAAACGAATGTTTGACCGTCTTGCAGGTCAAGAAATCGGTCACTGCAATACCTTAGATGACAATGGGGAAAGGCGAATCACTTTTTCCTTCCCTAGGACAGGACATCTGTCAAAATTCTTGCTGCCATCATTCCCTTGCTTTTCTTTACACTTATGTCACCTGCGAATGCTTTTTATGTGATGATTTTTATTTTTTTACATTCATACTAATGAATGTAATTCTGTACATATTCTTAAATTTTGGAGACTTGTTTCTTTAATTTTCATTGTTTATAATTTAATATATATTTTCCATTCCAATGCTCATGGGCATTTATGTTATCTAGGGAGATACATAACTATGTGACAAATTGCTCCCAACACCTCGCAATTTACAGCCAAAAGAACCCAAAGCAAACAAAAGAAAATTCCTTCTCTTGCTGTTATCTCTGTTTCTGCAGATCTGGAATGCAGTGGGGTGGGGTCTCTGAATCCAGCTCTGTCACAGGCACCTAGAGGGGATCAAGATCTGGCTGGGGCCTGAGTCCTCTCCAGGGTAGCAGTGACTCTCTAGACTGTAGCAGAGCTCCTGGACTCGAGTTGGGCTGAACACACCAGTTCTTTGTCACCTGGACTTCTGTATGAAACTGGCCACATGTGGCAGCTTAATTCTCCCAAAATGAAGGCTCCCAGATAGAAAAGGAAGTCTGTGACTACAGATGCTCCTTGTGGCCTAATCTCAAAAGCGACAATCCATCATTTTTGCTATTTTCTGTTCATCAGAAGTGAAGCACTAGGTCCAGCCCACACTGTAAGGGAGAGAATTTCCCAAGGACATGAATACATGGAGGTGGGGGCTACTAAGGGCATTTTAAAAGGTCCCTACTACCAAGGATACATCAGGATACATTATTCTCTAACATCCTTGTAGAAGGATGTGCAGAAGTTTCCCTGGTGGATACCTCTTGGTTTAAAATTGCTAGGCTACACGATTTGCATATACTCAACTTTATCAGTTCATTTCCAAGCTATTTCAAAAATTCACTGTTTCCAGCAAGGAAGGAGCATCCTTGTTGCTTCACTTACTTGTCATAAATTGGTTTTACCAAATTTCATTTTTCGTCAATCTGATGGAATAACATTCCACTGGTATAAATGCAGTAACTTTTACATGAACATATAGAGTCAAATACTTTTGCATCTAACTGTGAATTGATACTGGTCTGTAATTATCATTTTCTGTACTATTCTTATCTGATATTGGTATTGTCATAAATTAATGAATCATATACTTTGGTGTTTTATGGAAGAATTTTTGCTAGATTGGAATAACCTGGTCTTTGAATATTTCTTCAAATCATCTAGAAAATCCTCTGGGTTTAGCATTTAAGAGATTTTTAACTTGTTGGTTCAATTACTTCAATGATTATAAAACTATTCAAATTTTCATATGGGATCACTTTTGGTAAATCTATACATAATACATGTGTTCACTATACACAGGGTCAATCCCAGAACCTTATGTACACAAGACAAGAACTAATACAGCTATTGTTGACTTTAAATCTTTCCAAATCTTTGCCTTAAATATGCATGTAGTAAATTTAACTTTTTAAAAATATTCTTGATTAAAAATATATATTATTCAACAATTTATAACTTCCCTCCAAATAATTTAATCCATTTATATTTATTGTTACTGTTAACGGAATTGCTTACTCTAGCATTATATTATTTTCTTTAATCTTTTTTGTCTTTTTCATTCCTTTCCCTTTTTTTCCCCTGTTTTTCATTTCTCCATTTCTCCCTCCTCTTATTTGGAAGTTAGATTATCTGAGTCTAATGTTTTAGGAATATTCTAGTTTTATTACACATTTAATATTTCAAGAGATTCTCAGATTTTAGAATATTTAGTTCTTTTTATAATACACTTAGCATATTTAAATTAAGTAACATTGGCTGTCAATACTTCAATTCTAACTCTTACTGCAAATGTCAGATGTTTATTTTTATTACTGGATAACATCAGTGCTTAATTTTCCAATATATTTACTGATATAGTTGTTCATAGACCTTTCTTTTAATACAGAGTTTAGGTATAACTTACTTATAATAAAGTTCACTATCTTAAGTGTACACATCAATACATTTCATGTAAAAGACTGAGATCAGGATATAGATTATTTCCTGCAGCTCAGATGACCCCTGTCATCATCCCAATTTCCATTGCCAAAGTCATCATATGTTGGTACAATCCTGATCTTTCCATTAATTGACCCAGAATTAACTATTCTTTGTGTTTGGTTTGTTAAATGCAACTTCAGGTCTATGAGATTCATTCTTACAGTAGCATATAGCAGTACTTTGCTCTTTTTTCTTTTTTCTGTAGTAGTACCATGTTGAATAAATCCATCACAAGTTATTGATCTATTCTGTTGATGGACATCATTTTCTAACTTTTTCTTTGGCTATTACAAATAAAAATGATGTGATTACAGAATATGTATTCTACAGAACATACATCTAATCAGCATAAATAATTTCAAACAATTTTGCAAAATGATGGCAGTAGTTTATCCTCCCATCAGAAATTTATGTATGTTGTAGTAGCTCCAGATCCTACTCACCATTTTGTATTGTTACTACAATTAATTTTAATCATCCAGATGAATATAGACATCTTATTGTGGCTTTAATGCGCATTGATCTGGTAACTGATCATATTAGTATATATTCATATTCTCATTGACCATTTGAATTTCATCTTTTATGAAATGTTTGTGCATGGTTTTGGCTCATCTGAGGAAAATTAATAGGAGTTTCTTCTATTTAATTTTGCAAAAATTTTTAAATATGTTCTGAATATGTACTTACATCCTTTGTTGTATTTGTTGATGAGTTCCAAGTATAATATCCCCTTCTAATCTGTGGGATGCCTTTTCACTTTGGAAATAGTATGTCCTACTAGAAAAAACTTCTTAATGCAACTTTCATAATATCTAATTTTTATAAATAAATCTAGACAATTACCATTAGCACTGAGTCCTATTTAAGAAAATTTTGCCTTATCCCCCGATCAAAAAAAAATTTATCCTGTGCTTGTTTTGTCATTCACATTTAAGTTTATAATTCATCTCAAATTATTTTTGTGTGTGTAGCAGGAAATGTGGGCCAGGATTAAATTTTTATACAAATATCTAATCAATTAAGTGTTATTTATTGAAAAGGCACCTGGACACTGTAATATTACATTAGTTACTGAATTGTAAATTAGCTAACCATACAAATGTATGTTTTAGACTTCATTTAGGATTTTTTTATATATGTTTACTGAGTGATACTAATCTCTAGCTTGCAGTGTGCTTATAAGAGTTTTTTATTAAAGTTATACTGAGAAATGCTTCTTTAAAAGAATTTTTGTAATATTTGTATTACATTTTTCTCAACTGTTTAGGAAAGTTTGTCATAGAAATGCTTCTGTGTCTAAGTTTTTTTAGAGAATTTTTTAAAATTTGCTTTAAATTTCCTTAATAGACAAGATTATTTGTATATTCTATTTCTTTTTCCCATTTTGGATAAGTTGTATAAGAATTGGAAAATCTACCTAAATTTATCAGATTTATTGGCATATGGTTGGTTATTCATAACATTACTTTATTATCTGTTTTATGTCCTCTGAGACTGTAATAAATATAACATTTTTATATCTAATAGTAGTCTCTCTCTGTCTTTCTCTGCCTCTCTGTCTCTCTGTCTCTTTCTCTCTTCTTGCTTTCTTCCCTTTCTTTTCCCTTTTTCCTGTGTATTGATCACTTTTACTTTGGCTTGTTAAAATTTAACTTCATGTTTTTGAATTTTAAAGTATTTTCAAGTATTGATTTTTTGCTTGTTGGTTTACTATATTCTTTCATTTATTTTCTTTAGTTTTAATTTGTTGTTCTTCTTCTAATACCTTAAGACAGAAGTTTAGGTACTTTACTTTCAGCATTTTCTCATTTACTAACATAAAAATTTACAGCTACAATTTGTCCCAGTAATTGATTTTACTGCCTCCCACAAATTTTGATATTATCTTTTAATTATTGTTAAACATTTTTTCTAATTTCTATTATGACTTCGATTTAGAAACATATTCATTAATTTCCAATTTGAAACTTTCTAAATTGTTACTATTTATATCAATTTTTAGCCCATTAATATCAGAGATATATTCTCTATGCTTTTGAGTTTCTTAAAACTTGCTTTATCCAAAGCAAGTGGTCTCTGGAAAAATATTTGAGCTGCACTGGAAGTCATCTGTTATCAGAAGTACAGATGTAGCATATATGCTGATCAGGTAAAGTGTGATAACTAAGTTTTTCAGGTCTTACATATCTCTACTGATTTTTTGGCACTTGTTTGATCAGATTATTATATAGTTCAATCTTTAACTATGTTTCTAGGTCATACTACTAATTATTATGATTAACTTTGTTTTATAAATTGCAAATTTACGTTAAGGTTGCAATTTAGAATGGTCAAGTTGCTCTGCAGAATTAATCTTTTATCGCTGTGAAAAACCCTTTCTATCTCTATGTGGTAAGACTCACTGCAGTAATGTTCACTTTGCCTGCTGTAAATACAGCCTCACAAACTTTCTTAGGGTTAATTTCTTAATGATGCCTTTTCCCATTTTTCCCTTTTGTGCTCAGTCAGTTTCCTGTCATTATAATATAGATTACTGAGATAATCAACTTATAAAAAGAGTTCATTTTAATTCATAGTTATGGAAGTTTCAGTCCATTATCAATTAGATCTTTTGCTTTTGTGCAAGGTGAAGCACATCAGTTGTATGTAGCAAAGCAAAGTTTTTCATATTAGGTCCAGGATAAAACAGGGAGAAAGAGGACAGAGTAGGGTTCCATGTCCCCTTAATCAGCAGATTCCCCCTATAAACAAAGCCCTCACACAAGGCCTCACCTAAAGATTCCAGTTTTTCCAGTAGCACCACGCTAAGGAATAAGCTTTTTAACTCCATGAATTTTCAGGGGACATTTAATTAACCTTAAGCAACTTTCAATTTCTGTTTATTCATATTTCTGCTTATTCATATTCATTTCTGTTATTTATTCATGGAAAGTATTACTCTTTTAAGCAAGTTTTGTCTTCTAGAGTGACTTTAAAAATCCATGTACATTGAAGAAGTTTATTGGTTAGATGACATCTTAGTTCGGGGTGCTGTGACAAAAATACCGCAGACTGGGTATCCCTACACTACTGTTGCTCTTGCCTGGAATGATTTTCCCTCATCTTGAAAAAAAGTTTTTAACAGTTCTGATACAGTATTCTGGGTTACAAATTCTCTCTGATTGTATGCCTCTGAAATTAATGTTATTTTGCCCTCATTTTTGAGGGATATTTTAGCTGTGCATAGGATTCTAGTTGGCAGATTTTATCTTTTATATTTTTAGAAATTACATTATGTTCTTTTTTTGTCACTTCTTTTGAAAAGTCAGCTGTATTTTTGTCTCTTTGAATGAAAGCATACTTTATCTCTGGCTGCTTTTCAGATTGTCTATGAATTTCGTTTTCAGCAGTGTGACAATGAGATGTCTTGTATATAGATTTCTTTATGTTTATTCTGTTTAGGGAATATAGAATTTTCTCAATTTGGGACTTGATTTTTTCATCCCTTTTGTAGACAATTTGCACTCATTAGTTATTAACATATTGCTTCTCTTTCATTTTCTTTCTGCTTTCCCCATAGGGCTCAAACTAACACCACAACTTTTCACTGTGTCATAACTATTTTGCTGTTACCATATCATTTAGTCTCTGTATCCATCATCATCTTTTCTTCCTTCTCTATGGTTTTTGGATAATATCCTACTGATCGTTGTAACAGTTCACCAATTCTTTGGCCCTCTATGTCTAATTTAGTATTAATGTCACCCCTTAGATTACTGATTTCAATTATTATTTTTCAATTTTTAAATTTCCAATTTACCTTATAAGGTTATAAGTTTTAATTCTATACTGAAATTCTCCAGCTTTGTGATTGTTTGTTTTGAACATATTAATTGCAGTGGTTTTAAGTTGCTTGTCTAACAGCTCAAATGTCAGACCCACTTGTGACTCTGTTAATATTATCCATTGTTTTTCTTGAGGTTTTGGTAACTTGTCCTGTTTTTTAACTTCCCTCTTAACTTTTGACGGAATGTAGACTATTGCGGATGAAACATTTTAAAAGTTCTGGCAATGTCATTTTCTCTCAAGAAAACTGAGAGTGTGGGTGCAGACACAACACTGGCAGACAGCTTTCGTACTATCAAGGTTAGTTTTAGGGTTCGTTAGAACTAACCGCTTCAGAGGTGATCTTTTCCTGAGAACGTAATCCTTATAGCTAAAGTGTGACTTTATATACCTTGAATTTTTATGTGTCTACTGAAATTATAGCATTTGTATAAAAGTTTTTTTCTTTCTTGGGGTTTGGATTCTGCCATTTTATTTTCAGACCAGAATAGTTACTGAGATGAATGCTTTATTGTTTAGCCTTTGGCTATTAGTGTATTTTCTGCAAGATTTCTTCAGATCTTTTCTTGTCTATAGCATAGGAGATACCCAGTGATATCAGGGGAATTAGTATACAGATTTTTAGATTCAATTGTCTGAGCTTCCTTCATGTTTGAAAATTTCCCCTCGGAGCTTCTGTTGGTTTAGGAGTCTTGCACCAGTAATGCTGACACTCTGTTTGGTCTCAGTTACCCTGCATTATGAATGGAAAATATCTAAAAGGAAACAATAGAGGATACAGAGCCAGTGTCTTGAGTTTTCTTTCTCACAAGAACCATGCCTCCTTAAGTCTTTTCCAAAGGCCTTTAGCTGTTTATTCCTTAGATTCTTCAGTTGCCTCCTATATTTTGTCCACATGTATTCCTGTTCTCAGGGAATGAGCTGTTCCAAACAGATTCTCTAAGTGCAGAACTGGAAGTCTTTCATCACCGTCTTACATTTCAGATTATTTTTCTCAGATCATCTTCCTTTTTCTTAAAATACATTCTTTAGAATTTCCTTTAATATGGAAATAAATTGAAAATAAATTCTCAAATTTGCTGCTTTTAACATGGCATTTCTTAAGAGCCACAGAAGATAGTATGCTAGATATAAAATTCTAGATTGCTTATTTTCTTACAATAAGTTGAAAAATATTATCTTCCCATCTTTTTTTTTTTTTTTTTTTTTTTTTGTCTGCTGAGAGGGCAGTGAGTAGTTTAGCCGTCAGGTGTTTGTAAGTGCTCTCTTCTCCCACACCATGAATACTTTCTTGCCCCTCACTCTGCTTTAGTATCTTCTATTACTGAATTCACTATGATATACTTAAAAAATCAGTTTTAAGTTTACCTTCTTTGAATTTGTTAGGATTCCTGCATCTGAATACTGGAATCTTTCAAGAACTTGGGAATATTTGCAATAAACACTTTTTCCAGTAATGACTTTTGTAATTTATCCCCTGTGTCCATTTAGAGATAAGACAGACATAGACATTTGTTATCTCTTGTTGCTGTACCCATGATATCTTCTGTCCTGACTCATACTTTACATATTTTTAGATTTTAGATGAATTATGAATAATTTCCTCTAATGTCATCAACAAATTTTTATTTTGAACTATTCTATTTCAATTATTATATCTTTCTAGTTCTGTTTGGTTACTATGGAAATATACTTACTCATTTTCTGTTCAGGTTTCCAAGTTTCTCTTTTATCTTTCAAACTTTAAAACATTTCATTTGTAGTGGCTTTCAATCAACTCAGTATTTTGTTTCCTTTAGTATTATGTAATTTTTGTGATTCTCATTATGAGCTGCTGCTTTCATGTAGAAATTTTTTGGTAAAAATTGCTTCTGATTGCATTGTGTCATGGTTACTTTCTGTCTTGTTGCTAAGACAAAACACCTGAAACCTAAAATTAAGGAAGGAAAGGTTTATTTACCTCATAGTTTGTGGAGGTTTCAGTCCCTAATTGACTGGCTCCAGGCAGAGTGACATACAGCAAAGAGACAACAGTTTATGGCAGTGGGTGATACCAGAAGCAGCAATAGCCAAAAGGGGAAGCAAGCTTGTTTTCCTCCCTTGTATTTTATGAAGGCTACATCCCAGCTCTAGACAATGAAACAATCACAAACTCTAGATTCAGCCACACCTGAAAAGCCCACCTCCCATGTCTGCATGAGGCTTTGGTGGACATCCAGACACAAGCCATAACATTGAAATTAAGGGGTTTTTTTTTCCCAGAAATTATCTGTCTTTGCTTCTACCTAGTGGAAACACTACCAAAATGGAATCACCTCAAATTAAATTATTTGCTTAGAGTTTTTCAATCCCTAGAAGTGTATGCATTCAGATTGCAAACCTATGAGGGTAACTGATGTGATTGACTATCGATTCTCAGAGTTATTCTCCCCTTCACTCTGCAGCAGGGCTAAGAGAAGCATGTTACCTTGATTTATTCCATGTTAGATGTGTTGGAAAATTGATTTATTATTTACCTTTTCCTTTCATCAGTACTCCTTTGGCATCTGATCTTTTTACACAAGTGTTCTTTTGAGTTACACCTTTTTATGTGAGCCCTGTCTCAGTGTCCTAGACTACTCATTCCATTGATTCCCCGCCCAAATGTTTTGCAGGATTTTGCAGAAATACCACAGGGAATGCTAGCTTTTGTGTCTCCTTCCTTCAGTGTTTCCTGGTTATAATTTGTTTGTGTCTTTACAGACCCCTTGCTGCTCTATCATCCCATTGATGCATTTATAAAATTTTATAAGTATTATTTCACCAGTAGTTTGTTTTAGGGCATCTAAACAATTACATTTCTAAAACCAAAATATTATTTTAATACTTTATTAACAATATTTGTATGGGGCCTATACATCAATATATCATAAAAACAGTTTTATGAATTTGCACAAACAACACACCCGTGGTCTAGTACTTAAAGTCACAAGAAAACAGAAACAATAGCCTAGAACATACCCCTCTTATTCCAGTCACAGCCTTTCCCAAAGCAAATATTATTCTTTGTCTCAAAGATTAGTTTTACCTTTATAAAATGTATGTACATATACTTCTACAAAATGTAATAGTTGGTTTCTGACTTGTTTCCCTCAATAGCATTATATCCCTACTGGATATAACATAAATCAACTCATTCTCATCATTGTAAAATATTCATTGTAAATAAGAATCTAATTAAACTTGTTGGGGGTACATGATGATGGAGACCTGGGTAAACATGTGGATGAAAATCAGAAAGGGCATTATCTGGGTAACTACTTAGGCTATCGTGAATGCTGCCACTGTGAAGAATTCTAGTGCATGTCTTTTAGTGAACATGCATATGCATTTCTGTTAAGAATAGACCTAAGAATGCTATTATCCCATGGTCTACTTTTAATTTCAAAATGATACTTTTAGCATCTTTTAAATACAAAGTTTCTTAAGAGAAAAATTACTGATCAGCTTTCCTGCAATTCCAGAAGCAGCTAATATGTCATTTTTTAGGTTTCAGTAAACATACATATACATAATTGTAGTTTTTTGCTGCACAAAGTAGGAGCATAAATTTTCAGTGAAGATACATACTCCAGGAAATTCCTCAAAGTATTAATTCAGCTTCTCTTTTTGAAGAATTGCAAAATAATTTGCAAAACGAGTTTTTAATAAGTTGTTCATTCATTCACATATTGCTGAGTACTTATGGGACTTAATGTTGAAAAAGTCATTTCAATGCTTTCAGGATTTCATGGCTATTTCCCTTACTGACTTACTCAGGGTTACTCCAGACAGAAAACTGGACATAACTTCAAGGGGAAATAGAATAAGAGCAGATGTAGAGCTTAAAACTTAGTAGTGTAGAATCTGTGACAAAGAAAGTGGAGTCTGCCTTTTGTTGAGGAGATATCACAGCTGGAGATGGAGAAAAGAAAAGACTTCGGGAGAAAATCAAAAGGAAAGAACATAAAAGAAAAGAGAATGATCCTAGGTACTTCTTATCCCACACTCGTCTCTCCATCCACCCCTTTGGTGAATATTACGGGGCACCTGCTTATGACCTGTTTTTGACCCTTGCTTCCTGCAGTTTGGGGAGTTCTAATAAAAAATGTAAGTAATATAGGATGTCTTACTCGGTTTCCATTGACTCAGAACTCATCTTCCCTTGAGAGGTCCAGGCTTAGTCCTATTTTACAGCAGTGGAAAAGGTTTTATGATGGTCAGTTTGATGGGGGACACTTTCTCTTTAGGTATCTGCAAATAATAAGAGCGATGAGGGGTGGGGAATTGGAGAAGCTCCTTCAAGCATTTGGGGAAGACCCCGTAGTTTCTCCCTTAAGCTCACTAAGCTGCGAGATTCAGCAGTAAAGACAGAAGCAAACGTCAGATCCGCCCTTGATTAAAATCGATCCAGCTAGGAACCGAGTTCAAGAATCCCGCACACTGGCAGAAATCGTGCATAAAGAAGGCACTGCCGGCTGTTGGATCCAGGAATTTTGTCCTGTTTCTTTAGTTGATTACATTTATTTTTTAATAACACAAGTTTCTATTGAAATGTTAGTGAAGTACATAAAGAAAAATACTTAAAAGAAACCAGCCTAGGTGATACATAAATACTTGTGAGTAACCCAGTTGTCTGAAGTAATGGATTCTAGTACTTAAACATATAGTTTCTATATAATTTCCTTCTTTATGTAAGCCTATAAAAAGATTTCGAATTTTTTGTACAAACCTGCAAGCTATTTTAATATAGCACAAACGTTGACTTCATATATACGGAGACAGAGAAAAGCCCCTATTTATTCCCGATCAATATATAGAGATTTAACCCATTCTTGAGAATAGTTGTGTACTATTTTACACCAAGATTTAATATTATCAAACTGCTCCCTTGTTAAAAAAAAAGTCTAGATTTTCTTTTTTGGAGCAAATTGCTCCACTGTATTCACAAGATGAACGTCAGGGTCTCTGTCAGGGCTTTGGGGCCAAATCTTGGGGTAGAAACTGACAAAGCTTAGGCGCTGGGCTTCTGGGGCGCCAGCCGAGCCCCGCCTCCTCGGCAGCGGCCAATCAGCTGCCGGAGCCGCCCTCCTCGCGGTCCTCACTGCAGCGGCGCTGTGCTCGGCGCCCCCTTCTCCAAATCCCCTGGCCGCCTGGCCCGCCTCCGGGGTGCTTCTCAGCCGCGGGCTCCCTTCCCCCTCCAGAGTAGCCGGGCGTGGGTGTGCCATCGCTGGAAGCACGGTGAGTCTTGCGCAAAGATGGTTCCTGGGCTGCAGCCGGCTCCGTGGGGTGCACTGTCGCCCCCAGCTACGGGTCTAGGCCTGAAATGCTTGCGCCCAGGAGACGAGAGTCCTTCCCATTGAATCTCAGGGGCTTCCCTTCTGTCTCCCCATCTCTGGGGTCCCTGCTTGTTTCTGTCACTCTTATTTATTACGTGCTAAATCTCTTCTCCTGGAGCTCAGCCGTGGAGACCAATATGTCTCTGCCCCTAGAAAGCATTTTCCATTATAGTGTGTTACCTATGCAGATGAATATCATTTATCAGATGCGGGGCATTTTATCACCTTTGCTTTGGTTAGCTCGTGCTGTGTGTCTCTGTGTCTGTCTCTCCCTTTGAAAAATAAAGTTAGAGTCCATTTTTGCAGCAAATCTCACGCCTGCCCCCTGCATCCTTCGAGATAAATTGGCGCGTCTTCTTCCCATGGATCTCTTTGCCCTGCGAGTCCTCATTTGTATGCACGGTGTATGCGTTTTCCTTCGCACTTTAACGTCATTTTCGGGAGAGTCATTATGACGATTTCGCTGGCGGTGCTGTGCATCCTGGCATTTCCGATGGGTTGAGCAGGGACTCACAGAGCAGACCTCCAGCGGTCCTCTGGCTGAGAAAACTGAAGGCCAGAGAAGGAACAGGACCTAAAGGAGGGGCTCACTGTCTCTCGGGCAGCCTTAGCCTGCGGGATCCTGAACCCCGGTTCTGTGGGTTTATGTCTTAGTCTCTACCTGAGCCTTGCGCAGAGCCCGCATGCGCTCTGGGCCTGATTGATGGTTGCCCATGATCGTCAGACTGGAGAAGGAGTGTTGAAGGCAGATAAGACAGGACGTATGACTGAGAGCAATTAGGACCGAAAGTTTTGCCTGTTTCTAGACTTGAAATATGGAATCTTAGGATGACTTGCACATTTGCTGTACTTCATAAGCACCCGTGCATTCATATTATGGCACATATTATATGCCAGGCATTAAGAACAAGCCTTAACCCATCTACTTTGAGTCTTAAAGAAATCTGTACTGTGGATATAAGTTTTATCAACCCTGTTTTACAGGAGAATGAAGTAACTTGCCCAGGGTCAGAGTCTGAATTCCTAGCCATTACACCATGTTTCACATTCTAGAAGGGAACACCTGTCACCTTGGTGAAGCCACCTTATAAAAAAGGGACAGCAACCCCAAGGGAAGAAATGGGGTTTCAACTGTACACTGATTAAGACGTCTCAGCCACCCATTGCTGGTTTGAAATCTATTATTTTCAACCTACAAAAGGCACATCTGTAATTAAAACAACGCAGTCAGTGAAGTGAGGTAAAAACTCGCCTCACCTTACTCCTGGGATTAAATATAAGCAGGTAGACATGCATTCTTCTCTTCTCCGTGCATAAAGCAGATATGGGTCCCTTTATATAAACGAAAAGTCTATTGGACAGTTTGTACAATCCCTGTTTTTCCTCGGCCCGTGCCTCTAGGTGCGTCGCCTCCTTGTGTGAGATTTAAGCTTTTCCTAAAAAGTGCTGCGCGCACGGATGGTTTCTATGGTGACGTATTCAGCCGTTTCCTTACTAATGGGCATGATCAGAGACATCCGTGCGTTTAATAAAACAGCCCTGTAGACTGCTAAGGAGGCAGCGCCAGCGTCCCTGATCCTCTGCAGTGCCGAGCCACCACCGGGGCTGGCGACACAAAGAAGCGCTGTTCCCTGCCGAGCGCCGCCCCTCGGCCCCCACTCCCGCCCGGGAGGAAGTGGGGAGGAGGAGACTGCTCTGGACCCTCCTTCCCCGCGCTCTGCTGTCCTCCCAGCTCGTCCCGCTCTCGGCTGCCCGCTGGGTCAGAGCTCTGCAGGGAGGCCCCGGCCGTGCACCCGCGAGCGCTGGCAGCCCCGCTGGACACTGCGAGGTGACTCGGTGAGTGGCCCCTTCCCCAGATCTCGCGGGCTGGGACTGAACGGCGCTGATGAGGTGGGCCCAGGGGTTGGGGGTGCGGACAGGATGGCGGCGGCTGCAGGGTGGGGGGCGGGGAGAAGGGGGGCGCTGTGGGCCTGGGTCCACCCCGGACAGCCTGGGGAGTTTTGTGCCCCACCCACCCACGGCCAGCGCTGTTTCTCTGCTGCCCTGCTCCGCTCCCTCCCGGGTGCCGCACTGCTCCTGCGCCCCGCTTTGTGACGGCGACGTTGGTGTAGGGTGTGCGTTGTGCTATCGCGTTCCACACAGGCCTGACCTCCAGAAGCAGCTTTTTGGATTGAGAAGACCAGGGCTTCCCGGGAGGAGGCAGGGCTGGCTCGGGGGCTCCCTGTAGCTGGTGAGGGGGCATCCCTTCTGTCCTGCTGCCCTTTGATCTTTGCTAGCAGGGACTCTGGCACTGAGATCCCCTGGCTGGATTGCACCATTCCCTGGAGACCGGGTGGGGCTGGAGGAGGGGGCAGTGGTCTGCGTATCCCATCTCACCCAGGCCTCGATGCCCAGTGGCCTGGACAGTTCTCTGCCAGCCGTGCTGAGCTTCTCTGCTGCACTGCCCTCCTCCCAGGCTGCCACCCCCGCCTCTCAGTCTGCAAATGTCACAGGCCCCCCCCGCCCCCCACACACACACTGACTTTGAGCTGGGAGGGGAGGAGGGAAGACTGGAGGGGACCAGCTGATGGGTGGCAGCCCCTAGGAGTTCAGGACAATATTTCTCACCCTTTGTCCATTTGATAGAAACCCTCTGAGGGAGGGACCAACATCTCTGCCACCGAAGCTGGGCTTTAATAAAACACAAACACCAAACATAAACATCACCCTTGGTCTTCCCATCCCCGGGCAAGCCTTCCTCAGCTCTGTGGTGCTGCTGAAAGTCACCCTATGGGAAAAGTGTGCCAATAGGACAGAGAGTGGCAGGAGCCCCAGAGGGAGCTCAGAAATGACAGGAGTGTGGTGAGGCAGAAAGTCTGACTTCCCCAATTCTCTGGCTATTGCTATTATTAGTACTGGTCTATGTTTTTAGTACATGATAGTACTCATGAGAGGTGGTGTGTGCTCGTGACGCATCTTAGTTTTTGTCCTCTTGTCCTTCCCCCCTCCATCTCTTTGTTCCCTTGCCATTTACAGAAGATTTATCTTGCTGCTTCCTATTATCTGTCCGTATTTTGCTCTGTGTTTATATTTTGAGTTTGTTGCATAAAGAAAAACCATGCAGTATTTAGGTTTGTGTCTCTGATTTATTTCACTTAACATCATGGTCGCAGGGTGCATCCATTTTCCCACAAATGCCTCGGGTACATCCTTTTTTATTGGCAGAGAAGGATGTTGTTTCTAAACTGAGTAGTAAATATATGCAATTTTAAGTTTTTAAATTTTTTCATTGTTACTTTACTTCCATGGACATTATGTATTCTTGAAGATGTATGAATTAAACACTTTTTTGGACACCTTCATGTCCCTCACCCAATCATCTATCCAGTGATTACCTGTTCATGCTCTTGGGAATTAAAGAGCAGAATGTATTCTCTGACCTCAGACACTTACACTCTATCTTTCAAGGTCTGAAATCAAGCTTTTATACAGGATGCCGGTGGGATGGTATCCAAGAAGTTTCTGCCATTGCTATATACCTGTCCTACAGGGAAATTCCCTCCAGCCCCATGGCACCGCTGTGTGGTGAAAGTATAAACTCCACTCTCTTCCTAGCTACAGGTCCTGCCTGGAGCACCTTTTGCTTTTTGGTGGTATAATTTTGTACCAAATTATAAGATCCAGGGGAGAGAAAGCAGGAGCCATGGGGAAAGTTAACAGGAAAAATAAAAATTGGTTTTCCCCAGGTTCTGTTCCTCTGAGTTCACCAAGCTAAAAACACAGGGATTCAGGCATCAAAATGATGCATTTGATTCAGAAGCTAAGTCTTGTCACTCTCAGCTGGTTACAGTGGGAACAGAACCAACTGCAGAGTTCAAGGACACATCTTGCTCACTCCCTTACAGGGAATGAAACTAAGTACACTGATACAAACACATAGCCTAGTGGAAGATGCAGAAGACATTGGTTTGGGGCCAGTGAGATAAAATCCATTGAGTGATCTATTAAACACACATAAATATGTGTTTAGCTTGTGTTTAATTGGACTTATATTAATTGAACTTATATTACCTGTGTTACATTGTAATAATAACATATATAGATAGCAATTCAAGAGGATACAGACTTGCATACAGAAAAGTACTGTTCACCTCTTCCCTTCTCAATGTAATCAAAGATAGCATGTTGAAATGTGGCCTCTATAGAGTCTGTATACATAAAAACACTAGCATTGAAGAAATATTTATATATTCCTTATGCTAAAAAAGGTAGACCTCTGCACTAGATTTCTGGGAGTGGGTCCTAGTGCCACCATTTACTGTTCATGGGACTTTGAGCAAATAACAAACTATCTCTCCATTTGAGATTTTGGTTGTTTTGTTTTACCTGTCTATAAAATGGGTATAATGCTAACACATACCTCAAAGGTTTTTATAGATTATTATCAGGGTTAAATAAAAGACATGAGTCAGTTATTGCAAAGCAAAAAACCTGAAAACCAGTGTATTGTTACATACTGCAATCACTACCATCATTTCAATTATCTTTACCTGTAAAAATGCATTTCTATATAGCATGAGTTGAAATTTTTAGTTAATATATATCTAGAACATTCTAAGTAGATGCGTAATGGATTTAACTCCTCCTTGAACTAGTTGGTGAGGCAGTTCTGAATTCTGGTCATGTGACACATTAGCACTGGGGAAGGTACAGGCCCAGAGAAAAGGCTCTGATGGGAGGCCTTTGAGGGGGATCTTTGAGGGGAGGGGGCAGGTTGGGTACATAGCAGTGTCGGGGATGGCATATGTAAAAGCTGAGTCAGTGTGGGATTGAGTTGGACATCCTGACACAGGTAGACTGAAAAATGATACTAGGAAACATCCCTCATCCATTTGGTTTTTTTTTTTTTTTTCTATTTGTAGTTTGTGTGACAGCATATATCTGTATCTATCTACAACTATATCTGTGTTTATTGTCTTAGTTACTTTTCTTGTTACTGAAACACAGTACCTGGTAGCCTCAAGTTAAGATGAAAAGCTTTATTTTGGCTCACAGCTTCTAGGGGTTTCAGTCCACAGTCAGCTGAATCCAAGGCAGGGAGGCATGGCAGAGGGACATCACAGAAGAGAAACGGTTCATGATGTGGTAGGGTAGGCAGCAGGGGGCAAAGCAGCAAAGCAGCAGCAGCAAGCAGCAAGCCCGCCTTGACATGTCATCCAGGCTACACCACACCCAGGGTGGGTCTGCCCATTCTCCATACCCAGTACTATGCTAAACCAGTTAACACCCAAATCCACATAACATCCAGGCTGTTTTGAAAGAATGTAGACGTTGTAGGTCCTTCTTCAGATTGTGATAGTAGTCTTCCCATAGCCTTTCCACCACTGAACATTAGCTGCTTTCTTTATTTTCTTCACATTCTTCTATCCTACACTTTCTCCTTTCTCCTAGTTCTTTTTTGAAAGTCCTATGAATAACATGCATTGTACTTTCTATTGACTGACTGATGAGATTATTCTTTTTTGCCATATAACTTTGCTCTTCTTTGCATCTCTTCACTGAAAAGAGTAGGATTTCCACAGATAGAAAAATGTGGGTGAGAAGAGAAAGAAAGTGAATGAAACTGATTTGACATGGAAGTAGGGTCTCTAGGTGTGCCGAGTAGCCTGGGAACTGCAGGGAGGGAAGGAACAAAAGATAAATGAGGAGCTACCACCCTGGAGTCATCACAAACCAGGAGCAAGGAGCCAGGTCTCCCCCTGTGGACAGTGGTGAAGCCCTGGAGATTTTTCTTCAGGACAGTAATATGGATAGAGCGGTTCTAGGAAGACAGCCTGGTGACTTAGAAATCAGCTTGGTTTAGTCTAGGTATGAATTACTTAAAGACCTAAACTAGGTTAACGGCATCAAGATTGAAAGTTGTGAACAAGGACACTGACAGTCCTTGTGACCAGCTGATACAGGAATCCCAGGAAGAAAGGACGTACTGTGACTCTGTGGTTTTCTGTCCTAGTTTTTTGTGGGCACCAGGAGGGGTAAATTAAAAACAAGCTTCTTAATAACATTTGTTGGCTGTCTGTTCTCAATAGTTCTCTGAGGTAAGTAGGTAGACAGTGCTTGTGTTTAACTGCTAAAAGCATCAAATTTATTCAGTGTACCTCAGAGGCACTCTTTTGAGGGAAAATAATGAGTTGAAGACTTCTTAGCTATACATGATCACTGTGCTGTTTCAGTCAGGGTCTTGACCTCGTCAGCTACCTCAAGACGGGACCTTTTCCTAGCGAGCTATGGAAAGCGCTGAGCTGTCAAAGACTTTTTCAAGGACTCGTGCAGATACATGGAAAATAAGCATAGTAATTTTAGCAGTAATATGATCATTAGTCTTAATGTTGGCTGCAAAAAACAAATATAAAATCTGAATCAATAAACATTCAATCCACTGTTTATGAAAAGCAACATTACGTTAGATTTCTTTTTCCACTGTGCAAGAATTCTCGATTATTCACATATTTAAATGATTTATCTTTCATAAATAAATATGTACAGGTATATATAATATATATATAAATAAAATAAAGGCACAAAACCTGTGTTATTTCCTCTCGTTTTCAGAATCTTTTGTGATTGATACTATTGTTTTTATTTGATGAATAATGAAACTAAGTCTGAGATGTGTCATCCAGGTATTGACCTGAGATTCAAATCTAGAAAGCCTTAACTCTCGTGCCTAAACCTGTGTTTAATTTGCACATGAGAGTGAGTCTTTGGTCTGGATATGTTCCTCAATGCTCAGTTTTGGAATCTTAATCTCCAGGGCAAACCTGCTGAGCGAAGAGACCTTTAAGTGAGCGTGGTGATTCCAGAGTGCTCTTGAATGGATGAATGCCATTATCCAGGTAGTGGCTTAGTTCTGACCAGGATGAGTTCCTGACAAATGAACCATTCAGTGTCCTTCCTTGTTCTCTCTCACATGTGCCCTGTGGACCTTCTGCCTTCTGCCCTGGGCTAATGTGGCACAAAGGCTTTCACTGATTGTGGAACCCCATTTCGTACTTCCCTGCCTCCTGAGCTCTAAGGAAAAACATCTCTGCTTTATAAATTCCAGTCTCAGGAATTCCATTTCAGCAACATAAAATGCATATTTCCTGACAAGGAAAATAGGGGGTAAAGACCAAAAATGAAAACTTAAGAAATGCCAAGAGGAAATGAATAAAGGAGAGAGAGTAAGTGGTTCCAGTAATCAAAGATAAAAGAGTTTGTTGAGAGCCCAGTGTGGTGGAGAGGTGCACTCCTACAACCCCAGCACTCAGGAAGCTGAGGCAGGAGGATCATCGCAAGTTCTAGGTCTGCCTGGGCTACCTAGGAAGACTTTGTCTCAAAAAGGAAAAAATAAAAAAAAGCCTTGCTCAGGATGGGAATGTCAGCCATGTCCAGAGCTTCTGGAGAGTCAGGACAAGAAGCTGTGGGTGTCTTGATTATGGAAATGCCTTTGTGTTTAGAGGTCCTTTTCAGTCAGGTTCAAGTAATCAGACTGTGGTGCATCCTTATGCAGAGCTCATGCTGAAGCAGAGGGTGCTTATGAGTTCACAACCACAGAGTCAGATCCCCTTGGCCATGTTCCAGTGCAGGCAAGAATCAGCCCCCTTCTCATGCCTGGTCTCCATCTACACTTGGTTGTCCAACACCTGGATTCCAGACACCAAGGGTTTATCCTTTTCTTACTCAGGTTATAACTTTGACCAAAGAAACATCTTGGTGAACTCAGAATTTTCAAACTGAAATTTTAATTTTCCAAGTGGAGATTAATAAAATCAGTGTGGAGACCAAGAAGGGTGGAATGGGTACTGGAAGAATAAAACATGGCACCACTGTGCCACTTCTTTGAGGCTGCTGTATCAAGCAATCACAAGTATAGTGGTTTGAATGTATTCACTCACTGTTCTGGAAGCTTAGGAGTTCAATATCCACGGGTCAGCAAGGTTGGTTCCTTCCAGAGATCCATGGCTTTCTAATTGGAGCCTCTGGCTTTTTTGCCTAAATCCTTAGTGTTCTTTGGTTTGTAGACACATAACTCTAATCTCTGCTTCCATCTTCTGATTACATCCTCCTCTGTGTATCTGTATCTCTCTGTGCCCAAATTTCCTTTTCATATTGAGATCAGCCATTACCCCTGTCCTATCCAAATCCAATAGCACCTCACTTTAACCTGAATGCATCTGATAGACCCTATTTGCTAAAGTCACACTCAAAATATCACTCCAAAATATCACTTTAGTGGACACAGTTCTGCCTTCATTTGTCCCTTCTATTTTTGTCCACCTGTGATGGAAAAGTGCCATATTCTCTGAGTTTGACCCTAAAGTGTAAGTGGACAGGGCATAATGAATCTTCTTGACTATAGACCGGACACTGAGAGCTTTAGTCATTTCACCTGTCAGCGTCATCCGCATTGTGAATTGCACCCTCTGGTGGGAAAGGGGCATCTTGTGCTTGTTTTTGTTGCTTGTTTGCCTACTCCTTGCAAAGCTGCATCTTTGCTTTCTTCTCTGCAGAAACCACTAGAGCCATGGCGACTCCCTCTGCTGCCTTCGAGGCCCTTATGAATGGAGTGACAAGCTGGGATCTCCCTGAAGATGCCGTCCCATGTGAACTGCTTCTCATCGGGGAGGCCTCGTTTCCTGTGATGGTGAATGACATGGGCCAGGTCCTCATTGCTGCCTCCTCCTATGGTCGAGGCCGCCTGGTGGTCTTATCCCATGAAGACTACTTGGTGGAAACCCAGCTCTCTCCCTTTCTCGTCAATGCTGTGGGATGGCTTTGTTCTTCCCCTGGGGCTCCCATCGGTGTCCACCCATCCCTGGCACCTTTGGTCAAAGTCTTCGAGGGTGTTGGAATAGAGGCAAAAATTGAGCCAGAAGTGAACGACTCCCTAGGGGTTTACTGTATCGATGCCTACAATGAAACCATGACTGAAAAACTGGTCCAGTTTATGAAGCGAGGAGGTGGCTTGCTCATGGGAGGCCAGGCCTGGGATTGGGCCAACCAGGGTGATGATGAAAGGGTTCTGTTCACATTCCCTGGCAACCTGGTGACCAGTGTGGCAGGCGTGTACTTCACTGACAATAAAGGGGACACCAGTTTCTTTAAAGTCTCTAAGAAGATGCCCAAGATCCCAGTCTTGGTTAGGTGAGTACCCTATTCCAGTGTGGAGTTGGCTCCAGGTTAAAAAGCAAACACGGTTCTTACCTTCATGCTGCTTCCAGGGTAACACAAGAGAATCTGGCAGTCAGGCATGGATTCTTCACAGGACAAGTGGGTTTTTAAAATGCTATAAGGCCCCAGAAGGACAAGGTCCTCATCGTCCCTGCCTTCCCAGGCCAGATTATTTGCTGTTTGATGGGAGTACTTCCTGTTGACTTAATATCTAGCTTAACAAATACACTCATGACTCCAAGAGTGAGCAAAATAACCCAGGAAGGTTCATGGAAGAAGGAGTCCTTCAACTAAAATGTGAGGAAAAAGAAAACACAAACGACCCCATAAGCAAAGGCTAGAGAGAAGTGGGGATGGGGAAATAGAAAATAGAAGATTCAGAAGTTGAGATAGCCAAATAGATAGTACTAATCATATATGCTAAATCTCAGATTTAAGAGTGGGGTTTTTCTCTCCAGGGGCCAAAGATTAAATAATTGCAAATGAAGAGTATAAATTGGTAAGTGCAGAAAGAAGATGCAGTGAATGAAAATTCTTCAAAAACATCACCTATTCTGTTTCATTCACACATAATGCCTTATGTGTGGCAGGTTAATAGATGCTCATGAATATTTGCTGGGTGTAAAATTAGATGGATGAATATAGGAGATGAATATGGATAGACGAATATAGCTAGGGTACTCCCAGGAGTAGAAAAAGTACTCAAGGCCACTCCCTGTTATATATTAAAATTCTCATCTTCCTTGGAACAGACAGTACTGATGGATAAGGTCAGGGTAAGGTAAGATTAGGTGAGGAAGTTGCTTGGAGGAAGCTGGAGGTGTGAGAATGAGCTTCTATCTCCTTGGAATAAATGTTCTAGGGAAATTCATCAGAACAATTTGTCTACTCTGTCTTTTGGATGATCTTTCGCCATTTTAATCTAAATACAATGGTACCCCAGTTCACAAACTTAATTCATTCCATGATTCTGGAAAAGATGACCATGTTCATGTTCATGGTAGTGGTCATGTGTGTCACTCAATGCAGAGCTCACAAACGAAACAAAACATTGGCAGATGCTTCTGTTTGGGAACCAAATTGTCCCCAAAGGAAAGCATTCATGAACCAAAGGCACCACATATTGAGCTTCTGTGAAGTAGTTTCCAGTGTTAATTCATCCATTCATTTAACCAGAGTTTATGAAATATATTTTACATTCTAGACATTGATTTTAAGGGTGCAATTTACAAAGATATGAAAAGCAAAGATCCAGAAATATATCTAACAGGAAGATCTGGAGAAATAGCAAAAACCAAATATGCTGTAGAGGACTACATTATTGTTTCTACTGTTTCAGTAGAATCTGGAAACCAGGAATCCATGACCGGTGACCACCCAGAGTGCCATTTGCATGTCCTTTCAATTTTCTTTTTCCCTCTATACAATCTCTTCCAGAAAAAAGAAAAGGAGAAACTTTCCTAACTTGATTTGTTAAACCAGCATTTCTCTCAGACTAACATCAGAGAAAGATACTATAAGGAAAGAAAACTAAAAGAGAAAGAAAAAGAAAACTATAGAACAATATTTCTCATAAACATGGATGCAAAGTTATTAATAAAATATTAGCAAACAGAATGCAGCAATATATAAAAAAACATCATAAAGTAGGGATATACCAAGTATATGCAAGTGGTTTAACATTTAAAAGTCAAACTAACATATTAATAGAAAAAATTAGAGTGCCATGCAATTCAATAGGTGCATTAAAAATACTGACAGAATTCAGTTTTGAAATGTGACAAAATTTCAGCGTAGTAGAAAAAGACTTTTCAATCTGCAAAGAAATATCTAGCTAAAAAAAAGCTTAGTAGCCGAATATTGAATGTTTTCCCCCTAAATTTAAAATAAGATATGGAAGAACATCTGCTCTCACCCCTTTTGTTCAACATTGTGGATGAAAAGTAAAAGAAGGAGTAGTGTATACAGTGTGTATACGCTGAACAAAAGGATGAATCATGGCACACCGCTGTGTGAGATTTCATCATGGTACTCAGAATGGTGCATTCAATTTCAGACTTATGCAATGTTCATTTGTAATTTTCCTTTCACTATTTATGGACTACATGTAACTGTGGTGAATTGAAACTGCAGAAAGTGAAACTATAGATAAAGGGACATGATCAATATCTTTTCTAGCATGTTGTGCTAAAGAAACGGGAAGAATTTTAATCTTTTCAAATCTGAGTTAAAAAACAGATTATCGGGACAGCAAACAATAAAAAGTATTTTAGGCATTTAGAAGAGTTGTAAATAACAGGATTCATTTGAGCATAAGGTCAGCATGATATTTCCTACAGTGGGGTTATTTTATCCCTAGAAGTATTTGCAGAACATATAATCATATGTAAAGAGAATCTCCAAAATACTTGACTTTACCAAGATTGTAAGATACAAAAATCAATTACATTTTATATACTAGAACATAACAATTTATAGTTGAAATTAAAATAGGTCATCATTTAGAATGTTCTAAAATCAAGAAATACTGTTACATTTAAAACAAAATGTCATAGCATACTGAAAACTTCACAGCATCCCTGAAAAAAAAACTAAATAAAAACTAAAGAAGTAAATAAAAATACCATATTGATGGATCAGAACACAATCTGTATTCCCTCCCTGCTTTCCTAGTTTACTATTGTTTTGAGACAACATCTCCCTTATGTCACCTGGGCTAGCCTCAAGCTTCCTGTACATCCCAGCCTGGACTCAAACTTTCGTGTTCTCCCTCCTTCTGTCTTGGCCTCTTGAGTCCTGGGATTACAGGTGTGCGCCACCATGCCCTAATCGGAATATTCAATATTTCTAAAACAACGGATTTTTCCAGAAGTGTCTTATAGACTCCATGCAGTCTCCACCGAAGTTCAAATTGATTCTAAAACTGATAAATGAATGAAAAGAACTAAAATCACCAAGCATAAGCATCTGCCTGGCAAGTGTGAGGTCATGAGTTCGATCCCCGGTACCCAAAAATAAAATAAAATAAAATAAAATAAAATAAAATAAAATAAAATAAAATAAAATAAATCACCAAGCCTATTTGGGAAATGAAGCATAAAGGCAGAGAATTTATAAAAGCTAATTTTGAAATTTTTATAAGGCTGAAATAATCAAAACACTGTAATATTGACATAGGGACAGACAGACCAATGGAATTGAGATAGTTCATCTCACGTTTATGTTCAGTTGTTTTTTGACAAAGTTTCCAAGACAGTAAGTGAGGAAATGACAGTCCTTTTGACAGAGTTCCAATGCAAAAAATAAAATTATTTTTTATAAAATAATTTTATTTTTTATAATAAAAATAAAAATAAAGTGTGTCTCTTTCATCATCACAACACTATATAAAGCAAATACTTAGATGTAGACCTAACTACAAAGTTAAAAACTCCAAACCTTCCAAATGAAAGCACAAGAAAAAGTGCCCGAAGTATTAGATAGAGATTGGTTTCATAATATCATAATATGCAAGAAGTGCATAATCATAAAAGGAAAAGATGGGTAAGCTGAGCTTTATTTAAAAACTGTAACTTCTGTAGTTCCATGCAAAATATTAAATCAAAAGGCAAACTACAGACTAAAGCAAAATTTTTGCATGTTTAACAATGAACGTCCATTCAGAATATGCAGAACTGTTACATCTCAGGAAAAGTTTTTTAAAAGGGCAAAGTATTTTAACTTCACAAAAGATAAGATATGAAAGGCCAAAACACCCATGAAATGATTGTGCACATTATTAGTCTTTAAACTAATGCAGATTTAAGTCACAATAAAATATCTTTTAAAATAAAAAAAAATGACTAAAATTAAAGACTCATAATTTCTTAGGAACTTAACATACATTTAGCATAAAACTCAGCCAACTTTAACGCAAGAGAATTTAAAACATGTTGACACAAACTTGTACAACAGGACTCTAGCTGGCGGTTACCCTCCATCCACAGAAAAATGGTTAAATGAAATGCAAGAGTATCTTCATCACTGCAAAATGCTCAACAAGAAAAGGGAAAGAATAATTGAGGCTCAAGGACATGCGTGGTTCTTTAAAAATTATTCTGAGTGAAAGAAGCCAAATACGAATAGAGCACATACTTCAGGACAGTATTTACAAGAAACTTTAGAAAAAATAAATGTAACTTCTATGTTCAGAATGCACACCAGTCTCTTTCTATGCTGAAATAGGGGATTGGGTTGACTATAATGAAGCGAAGTGGATTTTCCATGTGATGGAAATACTGTGTCTATTTGCATAAAATTGTGGTGGTTATTCAGTCGTATTGATTTAGCAGAAACTCATCAAGATACACATTTAAGATGGGTGAATTCCATCATGTGTCAATGAAGATTTTTAAATATGTGTTTAGAACATATGATTGATATATATGCAGTTTTGACATGCATATATCATAATTTCTTTATGTATTCATCCACATTTAGGTGATGCCATACTGTGTGATTTCTACTGTAAAAAACATTACAGTGAATATACAGGTGCAGGGGTCACCCCAAGGTGCCAATGCCACCTACTTTGAGTATAGACCAGCAGAGCAAGGACTGGGTTATATGATAGCTCTGTTCTAAAATTTTCAAGGAACCTACAAACTATTTTCTATATTGTAGAAAACCCTACTTGTACCAATGTAGAACCTATTCTGTATGTACTGATTTACATCCTTATCAACAATGTGTAAGAACTCCCTTTTCTCTATATCCTCATGAACATTTATCTCTTGGTGCTTTTATAATAGTTATTTTCACAGAAATGAAGTATTATCAGGGTTTTGACTTCCATTTCTCTGATAATTAATAATGATGTTGAGCTTCTTTTCACAGACCTGCTGACCATTGAGTGTGTTCTCATAGATTTGTTATTCAGGTGCTTTGCCCTTTATAAACTGGATTATCATTAATTATTATTCTGCTATTGAGTTATATGAGTTCCTTATATATTGCAACTATAACCCCATATCTGACATACAGCTTGCATATATTTTTCTCCACATCCATAACCTGCCTTTTTCCTTTTATTGGGTTTTATGTTGCCTTGCTGTGAAGAAACATTTCAGTTTGATGTAGTCTCACTTGTTTACTTTGGGCTTTGGTTGCCTGTGCTTTTCTCATGATAGCCAAAAATCATTCTCTAGATCAACACTAAGTATCTATTCCCCTATATTTTCTTCTAGATATTTTATGATTTCAAGCTTTCCTTTAGGTCTTTAATCCATTCTGAGTTGATTTTTGTGTGTAGTGTAATGCTCTTCTCAAAACAGTATAACTCGGTTGTCACTTTCTGACAATGCATAGAAATTTTCATGATTTTGTATAGCAGTATGGTATTCCACTCTAAATATACACCCTAGTTTTTTCAACCAACCTCTAAATTTATATTCTTTTCAATACGTTTCTACTATAAATAACATTGAAATGAATAACTGTCATTTTCCTCTGTCAGAACTGTATGTTTTATGTAACTTCCTACTGGCTGAATTGGTAGGTCAAAACAAATTTAAACAAATATATATACTTTTGTTAGAAAGTGCCACAATTTTCTCTATTTGGATGTGCACTATTTCTGATTCCCATCAGGAATATAAGAAATGTCAAGTTACTCCAGAGGTGTTCAATGGAGAATTATCAGACTCGTGAATTTTGCCAATTTGATTATCAGAAAAAAAACTCTAAAATAATTTTAATTTTCCTTCTTATACTGAGTAAGATCAATTATCTTTTTTGTGTATATTGTTGTTTGTAATTTATGAAGTACCTGTTCATCTGTTAAGTTAATTTTTCTTACTGGGTTTTTGCTATTTTATGACTTACTAAAATCATAAGACCTAAATCTATGATATATTGAATTTCCCTTTTGAATGTGCTTAGTATTTTTACTAAAAATGCCCTTGTATATATAGTTGATTTTGTCAGTCATTATTAACACATCTGATTGTGACTCAGACTATAGAAACTATACTGGTCTTCTTTTAACACTTGTTTGGTTTTAATTTTTAAATTAATATCTCCTACTCACTTGGAGTGGTTTTCTTCTTGTGTATTTTGTAAAGTTTGGGTCCAGTTTGTCTTTTCTTATATGGATAGACAACTGTCCAACACCTTTATGAAAATATCTGTCTTTTCCCCAGTAATTTAAAATGCACCTTTGTTATAATTTACATATTTACTGTGTTATTTTCATTTTTAGGTAAACTTATTTTTTTATCTGATTTGAGAATTAACTTGTTTATACAATTTAACTTTCCTTTCAACTCTGAGCTTTCATGTGTCCCACCTAGGCCTCCCTCTTCCTCCAAGATTTTGGAGAAATCATATGGTATTTTGGTACCAGCTGGTTTTCACTGATTTTTGTTTGTTTTCTTTGTTTTAATGTCATAGCTTTATTAATTTAGTATTCTTTCTTGCTAATTGCATCAAATGTCACAGGACATTGATCAGCAGTTTTTAGCATCAGAAGTCTCACCAATATGTTTGCCCACCACAGCTTTTTATAGCAAATTTGTTCTTCTGTTGTGTTCAGTTTTGTTTTTCAGATTTTTCTAGACCTTCAGGAATAAATCTAACCTTTCTTGGAAAAGTTTTATTGGCAGTAAGTTTCAGTGTCCTCTTGTGCTGAAAAAAGTTTATGCAGCTGAAACACTGATTTCTTTGTAGACAATTTTTCTTTACTGTCTATAGGCTTTTTAAAGATTTTTTTCTTTCATATTTGGAGTTCATAAATTTACCAGCAATTGACTCAGTACTGCATTGGTTAATTTTCATTGCTTTCCATTTGGATAGTGACTTCATTCTAAAGCTTCAGATGGTTTCAGTCCAAAGAAATGTTTACCTCATTCCTTCTTTTTGTTCTTTCTTTTTGGAACTCCTAAGTGCTAGCTGCTATATATATATATATATATATATATATATATATATATATCTTCTACTCTATTTTTCTTTTTAAAATGTTTATCTTTTTCACCTTTAGGACTGATTCATGAATTTTCACCTTACTTAACTTTCCAGTTTGCTTAGTTGCTGTCTTTAGCTGGGTCTCAATATATTTTCTTTCTGTGTGTCAAAATTAGGATTATCTGTCTGGTAGTAACACCTTTATTCTGATCAGTAAATTTTTATAGAAGCCTCTCCCATTTTTTAAAAAGAGATGATCTGTCTTCTTATCTTTTACTAGTAACAAGCCATATGTATTTCGAGTTTTCTTCTCCTTGTGCCACCATTTCTTAGAAGTTCGTTTGCTCTTAAATAGAGCTTGATGCTTTTCTTAAATGTTAATTTTCATCAAATATTGTCTATTTAAGATTTAGATTGCATTGAAATTCTACATCAATAAGTATTGCTTTTATGATATCTTTTCTCAGCACAAATGACAGTGCTGGTCCTTATGTTTTCTTGATCTTTTCTTTCACATGTGTCCAATCCCAGTTCCTTCTGTTCTCATGGAATTCTGATCCACCTGATTCCATTTGATTTATGTTCTCCATAAACACTGCACTGTCCTAATTTACTGATTGCACCTTTTTCAAAATCTGCTACTATCATAGATTTGTTTCTATTTTAATAACATTTCATTTCAGAATATGGTGAGGAAAAAAAGGAAAACAAAATAGATATTTTTTCCATTTACCAAACTATTATTTTGCCCCTTCTAACGAAAGTACAGAAGTTATGACTGTTGAAGCTGATAAACAGATGTCTCTGAGAGCGCTCTTTGGTTTAGTGTGGAGCAGGACCTCATATTTATCTAGATGGCGCTCTAGGGACTTGGGATCTGAATCTTGGCTTAGTAGTTTTAGTCTCTCTCATTTCCTTGCAATAGGCTAACACAGAAATCCTGTTACTGATCCATTAATTTAGAACATAGTAGCGCATCTTTTCACAGACTTCATTAAAAAAAAAAGAACAATTGCCTGAAATATATGACTATAACTTTATAAGAATTAACAATTTAAAAGAATTAGCTATTTCTATTCAGTTTTGTATACATATTTTAAATCTCTTGAAACCATTTTTTTAAATTATCAAATTGAAAAAAGATTAGCCAAGGTATTGCTTAAGAAAAATAAATGTCACCAATGCAGAATATTCTGGTTGGCCTAACCAATGGCATATGATCATAGGAAGCAAGATTATACTTACAAGGTTGATAAACCCAGAATCAGAGCATGAAGAGCTAGTTAAATGATTTTAATGGTGAGTGCTTCAAAAAAAAGGGAGCGTCATCTTTGAACTGTAGATTAATGCCTTCATCTTAAAGAAAGGCTCCACTATGAGAACTAGTTTTCCAAACAGCTAAAGCTCTGCTACTCCCAGAGAGTACAACACAAATCCTATGACCACGTTCTCTACCTGTTCCTCATTTTTTTTGGCATTTCCACAAATCTGCCTTCTGACCATACATTTGCCGCACTTCTAACATAAATGGCAGAACAACCCCGGAATCTTAAGCTTACAGAGACCACTCCTGCACCCCAAACCTCATCCCACTAGGTATCCAAGTCTCTGTACCTTTGGAGCCTGTTGGAGATCTTTCAGGCATGGATTTCTCATAGAAAGTAACTACATGGTTTACTTTCTCGGGTCAAGAAAGTAAACACATGGCTGAACAAAAACAAAGCAGCAAAAACCATAAAGTGCACCACTAGGCATTGAACCAGTAGAAATCCAGATACAGCGAAGTCCCACTGGGTTAAGGTAGCCAGATGGTCGGCCTCGAGTTGATGGCACTCACCTGCCTTGTTTCAATAGATCCCCATACTCAGTGAAGTCAGACCTGCCCATTCGGCTCTCCTCACACATCTGACACATCCGTAGTACTTGCTGTATACTTCACACTGTTCTAAGCGTTGCACGTAGGGCTGTTCCTCTAATCGAGCATGCACAATTCTTTTGCAGTTGTGAAGATGACCTGTCTGAAGACAGAGATGAGCTCCTGCATGGGATTTCAGAGCTGGACATCAGCAACTCAGATTGCTTTCCATCCCAGCTGCTGGTGCATGGCGCCTTAGCTTTTCCTCTGGGCCTAGATACCTACCACGGCTGTGCTATAGCTGCTGCCCGCTACGGCCGAGGCCGAGTGGTTGTGACTGGCCATAAAGTATTATTCACCGTGGGCAAACTGGGCCCCTTTCTGCTCAACGCTGTCCGCTGGCTGGACGGAGGCCGAAGAGGCAAGATCGTGGTGCAGACCGAGCTGCGAACGCTGAGCGGCCTGCTTGCCGTGGGGGGCATAGACACCAGCATTGAGCCCCATCTGACCAGCGATGCGAGTGTTTATTGCTTTGAACCCGTGAGTGACGTGGGGGTCAAAGAGCTGCAGGAGTTTGTAGCAGAGGGCGGTGGGTTATTCGTTGGAGCTCAGGCTTGGTGGTGGGCCTTCAAGAACCCTGGAGTGTCTCCTCTGGCTCGATTCCCAGGAAACCTCCTCCTCAACCCCTTTGGCATCAGCATCACAAGCCAAAGCCTCAATCCAGGACCCTTCCGTACCCCTAAAGCGGGGATAAGGACCTATCACTTCCGCTCCACTCTGGCCGAGTTTCAGGTTATCATGGGCCGGAAGAGAGGAAATGTAGAGAAAGGCTGGCTGGCCAAGCTGGGCCCGGATGGTGCAGCTTTTCTGCAGATCCCTGCTGAAGAGGTCCCGGCCTACATGTCTGTGCATCGGCTTTTACGGAAGCTGCTGAGCCGTTACCGCCTCCCGGTTGCCACCCGAGAGAACCCTGTTATCAATGACTGCTGCAGGGGGGCTATGCTTTCTCTGGCCACGGGCCTAGCACACTCCGGAAGTGATCTCTCTCTGTTGGTCCCGGAAATCGAAGACATATACAGCACCCCCTACCTGCGCCCCTTGGAGTCTCCTATCACTGTGGAGGTCAACTGCACCAATCCGGGTAAGGCCAGAGGCCTGGGAGCTCAGTGCTAGGAGGATGAGTGGATTGGCAACCTGGGATTGCAGTAGTTCATATCGGGGAGCTGAGCCTCTGCAGAGGGTACCTCCATCCTTTGCCATACACTTTTGAGAAAGTAAAGACTGGGCTTTTGGGTGCTGCTTGGAAGAAATCAGTCAAAGCACCGCCAGCATGAAGGGGAAGACTTGTGCAGAGCTCAGGGAGAGTTTGTGGCGTGCTGGGGGTGCAGAGTCAAAGAACAGGGATAATATGCCCTTCTGTGTTGTCTGCAGGTACCCGGTACTGCTGGATGAGTACTGGCCTCTACATACCCGCAAGGCAAATCATAGAAGTCTCACTGCCTGAAACTGCTGCCTCTGCCGATCTGAAGGTGAGGCCATGCCCCATCTGTCTCACCAGCTGACTGGGCACCTGAGTTGCCCTCCTGGTGATATCATATTTGGTTCTCATAAACCTTCCCGACAGTACAGAGTAGGTATCATTGCCTTCATTTCACGGGTGAAGCGACTAGGTTGCAGAAAAGCTAAATGTGAATCCGATACTGGTCAGAGCCCAGAACTCAAAACTAACCAACTTGCAGGCTCTACGGGGTTGTGCTTTAGTCATATCCACAGAGTGAGGAGAGGGAGAGCTATCAAACTGAAGGGACTCCATCCCTCAGCTTATAGTCAGTAAATCTTGCTTCATTACCCATCACCACATGCGTCTCCCGCTGTAGCACAAGGTCTGTCTCATTCTGGCTCCTTTCCCATGACACCAAACAAGACTGTTCCTCAGTATCTCAAGTCTACCCTCTGCTTTGTCCCTTCCACAAACACGCATTCTTTTCTCAAAATTAAATTGTTATCCGGCTGTTTCCCACTTCAGGTTATTGTGATGACAAGGGTCTACCCCATGCTTGTGTCTATCTTGGCTCTTGTTTAGCAAAATCTCAAGATAAGCAATCTCAGGACTTCTCCACTTCCCAGGAACAGACAGGGAAGTAATTGAAGTCTTCTGTTAACATCAGCCAGACTATACTGCCTTGCACCAGCCCTCTCTCTACTCTGCAAAGGGCTGGGTCCTTTCTGCCCTTGCCCAATACCAGAATTGCCATCCTGAAATAGCTAACCTCGAATTCTTTCTGTTATAAAGACATCAAAGGACCATCTGTGGAGCCTGCACTCCTCGGAGCTAGCTTCACAGGTTGCACTCTCTGCTTCTCATGTTAATGTCTCCACGTGATCCATGGTAGAGCTGTTCAAATCCCATTCAAGAATACGCACCCATAGTGCAGGCCGCATATTCATGAGAAATAAGGCAGTTTCACATGTCTATCTCACGCTCTGTTTCACACACTATTTCACTTGGGGTTGCCTGAGTCCCCACTCCTTGGGCTCTCTTTTTCTGTCCTGGCATCCCCATGGTGATTCTGGTGGGGGATTTCTCTACTCCAGATACAGATTGGCTGCCACACGGATGACCTCACCAGGGCCAGCAAGCTGTTCCGAGGACCCCTCGTGATTAACAGGTGCTGCTTGGACAAGCCCATGAAACCTATCACCTGCCTCTGGGGTGGACTCCTCTATATCATTGTGCCTCAGAACAGCAAGCTGGGTTCTGTGCCCATCACCGTGAAAGGGGCTGTGCATGCCCCCTACTACAAGCTGGGTGAGTAGGCTCCGCTGGATGCAACTCAAGGGAAAGAGAGGGGCTTGGGACAGGGAGGTGACTGTGGGGTGTTTGGTTCAGGAGAAGAAAGTCACAGATTAATGGAAGGAAGAAGGGTGATTTCCTTAGATTCTGCTTTGGACTAACACTGTAAAGACCGAACCACACTGGTAGAGACTTCATAGAAGGATAGCAGAGGGATGTGGCTGTTTATGATCTGGGGTTCCTTCATCTGAGATCTAAATTGTATGTATTAACTTAAGGGATTTGGAATGTGTGTTTCAAGCTCTCTGGCCTCTTTTCCTAGGGGAGACATCCCAGGAGGAATGGAAGAGACAAATCCAGGAGCATCCAGGTCCCTGGGGAGAGCTGGCCACCGATAACATCATCCTGACAGTGCCAACCGCAAATCTGCGTGCACTGGAGAACCCTGAGCCACTACTCCGGCTCTGGGACGAAGTGATGCAGGCTGTGGCACGACTGGGTGCTGAGCCGTTCCCTTTGCGTCTGCCCCAGAGGATTGTGGCTGATGTGCAGATCTCAGTGGGTGGGTGCTCCCAGAGAGCCCTCTGTGTGTGCCACCCCCAAGTGCCCTCCTGGCTGGTTTGTTTGCAAGACATGTAGTAAATGTACTCCATGCTGTTTAAGTAGAAAGAAAAGGATATGCATAACAGTTTCAATTAGCACACCAAGGCATCTTACCTGGAAAGGTGGCCTTCAAGAGACTTCAGGGGTGGGTAAAGGTAGCAGGTGGCCTTCACTAGGCTCAGAGTCATTGCAAGACTTTGAATAAAGTGTTCCTTGGCTGTGAATCAAAATTGGGAGGTGGGGTGGCTGTATAGCCATTAAAGAAAGATGGAAATTTCTCCAAATTTTCAATTTCTTGGATTGCATAAATAATTCTTGTAAAGTAGTACCAATGTGAGCAAATCCGTATCTGATAGGAGAAACCATAGCCAAAGGGTCCTGAGTTTTGAGAAAAGGATATAACGACACAGAATCCCCACAAAAACTGAAAGAGGAGCAGCAGGACAGGACCTCTATAGTCCATAGCCTCTCCCCTGGCATTCCTGGTTCAGGATGGAGTACAGATGAGGGCACAGGAAGGAAAACCAAGAGGTCTGAATTTGGGTTGCCCTTCTGAGCCAGAGGGGTGCTGGAAGCTGTCTGAGACTATCAGGAAGAGAAAGAGTTCAGAGAAGAATTTCATGAGGTGATTGTGAAGACCTGACCTTTTGCTCTTCCTTCCTACATTTTCTAGGCTGGATGCATGCCGGGTACCCCATCATGTGCCACCTGGAGTCTGTACAAGAGCTCATCAATGAGAAGCTCATCAGGACCAAGGGGCTGTGGGGCCCTGTGCACGAGCTGGGCCGCAACCAGCAGCGGCAGGAGTGGGAATTCCCACCACACACCACGGAGGCCACCTGCAACCTGTGGTGTGTGTATGTGCATGAGACAGTCTTGGGCATCCCTCGCGGCCGTGCCAATATTGCCCTGTGGCCCCCAGTTCGGGAGAAGAGAGTCCGAATCTACCTGAGCAAGGGGCCTAATGTGAAAAACTGGAATGCCTGGACTGCGCTGGAGACGTATTTACAGGTACTGAGCAGGAGTTTGGAGGTGGGTGGGAAACCCTAGGGGGCCATGTGGTTTGATGATATCCTAGTGGCCCAGGAGTCCTCACCTTTTCACACGCAGAAAACCCTGCCAGAGTCCTGGTATGACAATCTCGTAACCGTACCTCTCAGTGCATTACTTGGTTGTGACCCTAAAGTGGACTTAACAGACTCAGCAGCACTCCCTAGAGATCCATCTGTAGATGCAGAGCACTGTGAAAAGCCTTAAAATCAGCAGAAGTAAATTCAGCACTGTACCGTCTCATTATGACTTGGCTGTGCTTCAGATTTTAACTTACATGAGCAACCCAAGAATCCACTGCTCTGGACATGGAAGTTGTTTGCCTTTGAACTACCATGTTTTCTGCCCCCAAGTTCCCAAATCATTTCCTGGCTCACTTGCGGGGTGTGGCATTGCCTTGAATTTAGGCCTAGTATGCTCCATTCTGCTTCTTCCATGAGAGTAGTATGAACAGTAATGTGAGCCAAAGGGGCTCGTTGTCCACCTTGCTGTCTGGATGCTTTGTCCGAGGAATAAATGTTCCTCATTCATGAAGAGTTAGTTTGGCCGTGGTCAATTTCCCAAGTCCCTCTTACTTCCAAAGCTCTGTAACCCTGGCTAGCTGGGGCTCTTCCCAGTACCCTCAGGATAGCTGCCTCTTTCTACAATTATGATTTACTCCTAATTCTAGTTAGACTCTATAGACTTTTATATCTACCTGACTTACTTCTCCCTCTGTCCTGACCCAAAGGCCATTTTAGTAGCTGTGTGAATGGACACACCCTGTGGTTAATGAGGATTTCAGAACAGGGAAGAGTTTCCAAATGGTTGGGCTTTAACTTTGCAACTCTGAAAGATAATCAGGAACACTGCACTTTGGGTAATCTTAAGGTTTTGTGTAATACCCAACACTACTTCTCTGATCTTATGAGACAGGTAAATAATTGTAGAGGTAGGAAGTATCGATAACTATTATAGTTATTTTCCAGGCCATGACTGCTTGTTTGAAAACCCCACAGACCTTCTTAAGACTGGACAGTGGGGGGTTAGGGTATTAAACCAGCATGTAAAACAGGAAAGAAGGTCACAGCAGATGCAGAGCTGGTGTTTAGGAAGTAAATACACGAAAGTCTTGTATTGTATTGGATGAGCCCTCTTTTCTGTAGATTCGATGTCTGAGCTGGTTTCATATTTCTATTTGCAGCTCCAGGAGGCCTTTGGATGGGAGCCATTCATCCGTCTCTTCACTGAGTACAGGAACCAGACCAACTTCCCCACAGACAATGTCGACAAGATGAACCTGTGGGTCAAGATGTTCTCCCACCAAGTGCAGAAGAATTTGGCTCCGTTCTTTGAGGCCTGGGCCTGGCCCATCCAGAAGGAAGTGGCTACCAGCCTGGCCTACCTGCCTGAGTGGAAGGAAAATATAATGAAATTGTACCTTCTCACACAGATGTAAGGAGTGCCCATCGAGGTGGCAGGTAGAGAGGTTTGGGGAGGTAGGCAGAGGTGGGATTCACTCCTCCACCTCTGTCTTCTAGAGTTCTGGCCTCGCCCCTGTGTCTTATCACCGACTTCTGTCTCTAGGAAGTGGGTTAAGAACACAGCAAAAGTGTAGTCAGGATTTGTCAGGAACAAGGCCTTCTCCTAGGCATCCTGCTTCTTTACTCTCAGCGATCACATTCCCTGATGACCCTGTGTGGCCCAGTCTGGGGTCTACACTCATCTTCAGGCCATCCTCACAGGGTACAGCTCATGGAGGATGTTTCCCAGCTTCACATCCTAAATACTGTCTGGATTTACTTTGGATCATCTGACCTAAAAATCTGACCCTCAAGCTCCACTGGAACACGCATTTACCATGACAGCCAGACAGCTCCCTGAGGCCTCATGTATTATTGGGTAGTTTTCAAAGCACTTGAAAAGCAGACTGGTGTAGTGAGAAGAACCCAGAACTAGAGCTGGTTCTTGGAAAGCCATTTCTCACTGCACTCCTATTTTCTTGTACATGACATTGGCATACAAAGGCTGACTTCTCAGAATTGTTACAAAAAGGCCAATGGATGACTTTAAAGAGCTTGTGAGCTATGCAATGGGATTGCTTTCTTTCCTGCTGCTCTGTAGAATAATGAGGCTCTGTTTCCAATCTCTTCTCACAAGTTAGAGGTTAGGTGGTTAAGATCACCTTTCTACAAGTAGGTGCCTGGCATTCAAATCCTGGGTCTTACACCTATTAGTTGTATGACACTGGCAAGTTTCTTAACTTCTCTATAATTCAGTTTCCTCATTCTATAAAATGAGATACATCTCATCAAATTATTGTGAAAATTCCATTTTATGCTGCCTCTAGAACATTGCCCAATAGTTAGTGAATATTGAAAAAAATGTTAGCTACTCTAATACCTAACTAACTCAGTTTCATTTTAGAGTAGGATGTCACTTTTTGATGATATTTATGGGTAGAGTGTAATTGTTTTTTTTAACTGATACACAGAAATATTAAAGTTATGCATATTAATGAGAAACCATAATGTTTAACTCATGTTAAACACATCTGTCTCCCCAAACATCTGTCATTTCATCATCATATGTAATTAAATCTTTTCTGCTAGCTTTCAGAAATATACAGTACATAACTATTACCTCCCATGTCCCATCCTATAGCTTATACACCAACCTTTGGAAGGACTCTGGTATTCTTTTATGAATCTAAAGAAAAGACTCTTAAGTTTATAGTGGGGCTTTTAGAAGCTACTTACAGTTTGGCTTCCAGTCCAAACTTACAGTTTGTTTTTCAGTCCAAATCCTTCTCTGATTAAATGAAGAGTGAAAATCTTAACAAAAATGAGGACAGTTCCGAGATGGTGCTTATCCTTAGCAAGACATCTGGCTTCATGATGGCAGGTGTATTTTCACAGTGACACAGACTCAAGATGCAACCACTAGCAAGAGTTACCACACACATGCAGAAAACTTCACTTTGGAACAAGATAAAACTGTGCCAATCTTTACTTAATTACCACACTTTAAAAGATCCTCCTGCATTTTCATCTACATTTACTTCCATTTGCATGCCTTTTTCTTTATGATTTTAATTAGGATGGAGCCTCTAGAATTAATGCTGTTTACATGTAGCCAGTTTTCCTTTAGTCCTCTTCTTTTTTAATTTATTTTAATACATCATTTTATTTACTTAACTAGTGAAGTGGGGGGAAGGGTGTACGGTAAGATTTCATCGACATAATGGGTTTTTTTCTTAATTTCTTTGTAATATCCTCTCTCTATTCTGGAATTATATCCCCCTTTTTTCATGAATATTTTTTGTCTAAGTTCTTTAAACATACATATTGAACATTCAACATTTAAATAGTTTCTACCTACTGGAAGCTGTCCCCAACCTTTTGGCATTACATGTATTATGCCCTTTATTTTTATTATTATTACTGCAGATTCTCATAAGGAGACCTCCATCAGAGTCCTTGCATTCATGGTTCACACTAAAATTCACTCTCTTATGAGGATCCAGTGGCACTGAGATCTGACAGGAGGTGAAGCCCAGGTGGTAACACAAATGAAGGGGTGCCCGTACACACACATGAGGCCACCAGGCAGCCATTTCCTAACAGGCTACTGTCTGGTACCAGGGCCCCTGTGTTTTAGGGTATTGGATATGTGCCAGGTTTTTATGCAAATTGTTTAATCTTCACAATAATCTTATGAGATGGAAATTACAATCACTCCCATTTTATGAAAGAGACCTGAATTTTACAGAGATGAAATGTGTTATGTAAGGCTCAATTGCTAATAAGTGGTACATCTGGAATTGAAACCGAGGCATTCTGATTGCAGAATGAGGTGGTCTAATTACAGTGCTTTGAGTAACCAAAGATAGATAAAGAAACAAATGAACAGAAAAACCATTATGTTTCTACTCACTAGAGCTTGGCTCCTCTTCTAACTTTATCAAAATAAAAGGCCCCGTGGTTTATCCCAAATACTTGTACAAAGGAAAAGTAGGCTACTGGAGTGTGTCCCGGTAGACAGTGCTAGACGAGCCTTTAGGATCTGGCAAGCCCTTTAGGTTGTGGGTTTAGTTTCCATCACCCTTTCCAGGGCACTATGAAAGCACTCTACCTAGATTATTCCAGGTTAGCCTGTTTTGGTAAGCATCTGACTCCCAAAAGTTCCCCAACACTGCATGTTCTCTGAGAAAAAACTGGATTCGCAATCTTTTAAAATAAAATTATACCCATTCTTGCCCTCTTTAGGACCTTTTTAGCAGTGAGGCCTGGGGATCTTGTAAATGTATATAGTTACCCATGTTTCCACCTGCCTGAGAGCCTCAAGCAGGGTGCCCAGTTCAAAACAATGAACTGAACACGCGAGTTTTTTTTGTTCCCTCCTCAGGCCTCACTGAAGCTGACATCAAGAAACACAGAAGAGAAGCAACAAATCCCAGCCAAGAAAACTGAAGGTATTTGGTGACCATTGGAAAAGATCTCAATACACTTCTGGGAGAGAGAAAGTGGATGAAGCATGAAAATGAGCAAAGGTACCTTTCAGACAGAACATAAGCTGATCTGAATTAGATAACCCCAAAGAGACTAAAGCACCTGAAAAGTCCATCTACTAAAGAATTGTACCAGTGGTAAAACTCACCCCCATTCTGCTCCTCCCCCACTCTTGTACATAGAATACAAGTAGCCTACTATTTGTACCAGTTAAAACTTCATTGTTGTTGTTCTTGTTGTTTGTATAAAGGAATTGAATAAACTGTCTGAGGAGAGGTAAGAGTCGATGTTCCAAATAAAATTCCTCCTTTTATGAAAATATGTGCCCCCTTCAGCCTACCAGCTAATTCTCTAAAATTAAGAGCCCTACTCTTTAAATACCCAGTGTTTCTGTTCATATGAGGGTCACTGGACATAAAGACTCATCCATGCAATTGGAGGAAAAACCCAAACAATATCTGTAAAAGTCAATAGTTAAAATTGATTTGTAAGTGTAAACTTTCACTTGGGAATCCCCAGACATGGAAGGGAGAAAGAAAGAGCAAGAGAAAAGCATAAGAAAAGTAACCAAGAAGAATTAAGGAAGTTTGGAAAAGTCTATCAGCTCTGGAGGAAATAAAGTCAGCACAGTAAAGAGATAATTTAAAATTGCAGTAACATATTCAAAGAGATATGAGTTGTAATTGTAAAATGGTAACAGGATATTACAGAGAAAGGGAAAATTTTGAGAATAGCAAGAGATCTTTGAAAACAAAATAAGACTTCCAAAAGTTTTCTGTAGACAGTCTGGAAAATAAAGTTGAAAGACTCTCCCTGGACATAGAGCAAAAAGAAATAGAAAATAGGAAGGAATGAAAGAGACACAGACAACCAAAATGTAAACATTGGGAGGTCCTGGAAGGAAGAACATGGAAAACAGTAAAAAAATAAAGAGAGTCAAAGAACAGAAAGAATTATATCTTGAGATTGAAAATGCCCAATACAATCCATATTTAGGTACAATCTTATGAAATTTAAAAATACTAAGTGTAGACGATATTAAAGTGCCCAGGAAGAAAAAAATTTAAATCATCGTAATTAGCTGAAGTAAAACAATGAGAAATAGATTGATTGGAGATCAATCAGACATGGAATGCAAGAAGCCAAGGGAGTGATGTGTTCGTGCAACTTCTAGAAAACTTTTGTCCCCAGGATTCCATAGAAGGTAAACTGGAAAAGAGTAATGTCAAAATAGAGACATTTTCCAGCACTTAAGTTTTCAGAAAGACACCTCCTTTGTCCCTTATTGAGAAAGCAGCTTGAGGAGGTTCTCCAGAAACATAATGAGAACCAGGAAATAGGAAGAAACGGGACCCAGGAAAGAGCAGACCTCACCCCAGAAGTCTTATTGTTAAGTAATAGTTATCGAGTGGCACAACTCACTCTAGAGTGATAATTATGCAGAAGGACATATCACTCTACAGTGACATTTGTCCAGCTGACCTGTTCTGGGTGAGAACACATAGCCAAAGGCTCTCTGGGAAGAATGCATTCTACCCATGGATAATACCACTGAGAAGCTAAGAAGTTGGAAAATATGGAATACACGCATTCTTTAGCCAACCAAAATCAATGAAAAATTAAGTATAACAGGAATTCAGGTCCAGTTATGAAGCAAAGCAAAACAGGGCATGATTTTAATGATTTATGTGATATACAAAGACTTGATTTGACCTCAGTGGTAAGTACTTTCTCCTTCCAGTGGTATATGCATGATGACATTGGGTGTAAGGAAAATACCCAGTTTCTATTTGGTTTTCAATTTTTAAAAAGTATTTTTATAGCCAAAATCATGTAGATGCCATTTATTGGTCTTCAGCGTTCTGATATCAGTAAACCATGAAAGGAATAATATTTTATTTAGAACTGAAGTTGAAAATAATGCTGACAAGTTAAAAAGAAAAAAGAAAGAGGTTGAGAATTAGTTGAGAGAAAAAAAGGAAGAAAGAGTAGGGCTACTAATGTATTCAAAGTGGGGATGGAAAGGTAAAGTCTTTAGTTAGTGGGAGAACAAGATAGTGTATTAGTCAAAGCTGTAAAATAAACCAATAAAAGTATTTAAAATAACGTATCTATTAAACATTTGGAGAAGGATGGACAAAGGAAAGGTGGAAATAGTTTTAAGTTAAATCCTTATCTTTTGTAATGGGGAATTATCAAAGATTGTCTAAAGTTAATAAGTCAAGAAATTATTGTTTGAACATATTATTTAAAGTTAGGAAGTTAGCAGAAGATACAAAATTAGATATTGTAACAAAAGCATCTAGGGAATAGGATTAGGATTACAAAAGAGTGGGGTGGCAAACTGTTTTTCATTTTAAGTCTTTCTGTACTATTTAATTTTTCACCTTGTGCATGTATTACTTTGAAAAATTTTTAATAAACAGAAATAAAAATCTTTCCATGGCTTCACATTGATTAAGATACAACTGACTCAAACCCATCACATGGCTTGGAAGGTTCTCAGGTGTTTGGATTGATCTGATTTCCAAACTCATTGTAGTTCTCCATCACTCTCCAGGAGTGACCACACTAAGTAAACACCAATTACTCAAGCACACTTTACATTCTCTTTTTTTCTACAAGTACTCCACAAAAATAAAGCCTTCCTCTGGTCTCAGCCTGTCTGGTACTTATTCTCTAGCAGATTCACAGTAATTGTTGAATGATGGATGTTTGCGAAGGTACTGATAAAGGCTAAAAACTGAGGTTCTTTCTAGATGCCCATGGAGTTTGTCCCTATTGTAGGAAACACTTGAAGAAGATCCACATGAAACTGAAAGCCTTTGTACTCCCAGTTACTTAACAGCTTTAACAAATTGCAGTCTTACATGAGGCCAGCTGGTGTGGGAGGATTTCCAACCATCTGTCAGTCCCTTGCTATGTTCTTTGGCCCTGCACGTTCTAATCTAATTTCAGCTATTTCCCCCTGTACTAGGGAGACACCATCAACTAATGGAAGCTGTCAAGTCACCAAGTTTTTTATGTCCTGCTATTTCTACTCTCTTAGTGGCTGTTCCTTCTCTGATCCCACTAACGTTTCTAGCTGAAGATAAATGTTTGTGCAAAGCATTTTTATTACTGAGTTAGCATCTCTCCTATGTACTGTGCATCAGGATCTGAAACAGGTTTGCTCTCACAAGTTAGAGTGGCTTCCAGATTGTTATTGCCACAGAAATAACCTAATTTTTTTTTTTTTTTTTAGAAATTTCACTGCACTGTCAATCTGTATTCCTGTAAAAGAGACTAAAATATACCGTCATCTAACTCCCAAGGTCAGTTGGAGCTCTGGCCTTAACCAGCAACCTTCCACGGGAGTATTTATCAGAAATCCTTCTTATATGCTCTTCACAAAATCAAGCCCTATACACCTACTGCCTTAGCCAATGTCCCCACCCAAAGTCACAGCCTCACCCAACATATGTGCTTAACACACCAACTAGAGATGGGCTTAAATGCCCACTATTTTTGTTGGCGACATGCCATGCCATATTGTGTCTTTGAAGACTGCTTCCCATTCTGTTATCTACTCCTGGCACATCCTTTGGATACTTGTTGGCTTCCACTTCCCAAAAATTTCTTGAACCCACACTCTCTGGACCTGTCTTTCACTTTGGTAGAATATGAACAAATGATGATTTTCAAATTCGAGGATATAGTTCTTCAAACTACAAACACACACAAAACAACTCCCTATGTAAATCAAAGGAATCATGGAAATGTTACTTTGCATTTGGATTCTTGTGCCTTTCAGTGATAGCTAGAAGAAGCATTTCTCTGACATGAGAACTTGAGCAGTTTAATTGTGCATGTTTCAGTTTTGGGTTACTGTCACAGATGCTTATTTTATTAGAAATAAATACAATAAAAGAATGAGTAAATAAAAGATAAAGGTAAATTAGGGATAGGAAAGCAATTGTAACTTAAACAGCAACAATAGAGATGATGTGTGAGCAAGTGAAGTTTACATTAATACCATGTGTGCACCTGAGAGCCAGTTAAAAGTTACTGCCGTTCATCTCAATTGAGTGTGAACTCAAATTATTAGTTATTATCAAATTATTAACTAAGAAGTATGTGCTAAGTAGGTATTAAAAACCTCTTCCCAAGAACTACCTAAATTTTGACATAAAATTCATTTTCACAGCCTGCCAAAATTAAAATATCTTAAAGTCTGAGACAGGGCCCACCAGGTAGGTGGTAGAAGAGTCAAATGATCAAAGGCACAACATACAATCTAGGAAGGGATCCAGGAGAGGTCCCATGAGATAGAAAGAAGACCCAGGTCTTTCCTGAACAACACTGCTAAGGCCAAGACCCACGTGTGTGTAGCAGGCTATGTCTGGACCCCAGGCCTGGTAGCTCTAGGGTCTGTGCTTTCAACGGAAGCCAGGAACTAGGAGATCTTAACTTACTTCACATTCTACCAAGATAAATAAAGACGAGAGAGGAACTCCAGTTTAGGAAAGATAGTTTCTCCTTTTATTCTCGCTATTACTGTAGTCTTGAAGACCAACTGTTACAAAGGAAATAATAACCTTTAGTTAGGCTTTTGACATTGAATCACAAAACCCCAGACACTATGAGTTTGTTTGTAGGTTGCAGTGGGCACCAAAAACAGACTTAAGGATTCATCAAAAACAGAAAAACTATCAAAAGGTAAGCAGCTGACTTACAATGGTGGTAATAGAGTATCTTTTGTCACAAAGCCTAGTGGGTCTCCAGTGCTGGAAACAGGAGTGAGCATCCCAGGGTGACAAGGGAAGAATGCGTTCAGCTACTGGCAGATGAGGCTGTCAGGACCCTCCAGCCAGAGGTGACCTACAGCTGGACAAACTCAATGTAGCATCACTGCAGGAGGGAAAACACACACCACAGGAAGCGTGATCTTCTCTGTCAGCTCTGGGCCTCTTTGGGTAATTGAGGGAGAATCTAAGAAGGCAAAGCTTTGCTCTGGATTTTTGGTTGAGATCTCAGTGAAACTCTTCCATGAGGAGATCTGAGTAAAGTCACACAAAACTGTCACTGGTTTTCAAAAAGTAGCAGCTTCTCACTTTAGGTAACAAAGAAGAATTTTTTTTTTTTTTTTGTATTTTGCGGTTTACAAGAACACTTGTTCTTTCTCAATTTATGATCATCTCAAGTAACATTGTCTGATGTTCTTTTATGAAATTATTTATTTACAGAAAGGTGATGGGGTCCATCTCGAGTGCACACCAGACAAACCCCTGTGTGGCAAGGATGCTGCCTCTCTTAGCGCAATTCGAGGGAAAAGCTCTGCTCCTTTCAGAGATTCATACTTGCATTTTCCTTGGGTGAGCACAGGGGAGAAATTAAAAATAAAAGAGATAAATATTCAAGGTACACAAGAGGTATTCTGGGAAAGGATGGCTCCACTTGGTGAAAGTCTTTGGTAGATGAAAATGAAATCAAGACTATAAATGCAGCTCAGTTGTTTACTCTTAGAAACAGTCTCAACTATAGATTCCTGAGCCATTACTGGGAGGAGCAGGAAGTAGCTGACAGAGCAGCAGTCTGCCTTTACCTGAGAGGGGTAACTATGTCTTTACTATCATGTAACTTCATTTGCAAACTGCTATAATTGGGCCACAGAGAAGAAACTGGAATTTAAAATGAACCTCAAAGAATCTTTCCCTTAGAATGTAAATCTGGATTAAAGGAATAGTAGAAGTCACTTTCTGTAGTGTTCAAATTTACTTCATGGACCAGATCATCACTATGTAGTGGAAAATTAAGTTGTAAATATTTACGATCTCAATCGGACTTCCAATTTTTTAGTACAAAATTAAAAGCCATTGATTGCATCCCAAAATTAGAGTGTTTCTTGTTTTATCTGCCCTATTTTAAGAAACATTTCTAGAAAACGACCTTCTTACGTACATATGCTCTCTCCTTTTGTGGTGCTGGGGATCAGGAGCCAAACCAAGGTCCTTCACACTGAACTAAAACCCTGTCCTTGTTTATTTTCTGCTTTTGAGACAAGGTCTCACTGAGTCACTCACTTGGCTGACTGGATTCAGACACGGAATCTTTCTACCTCAGCATCTACAAGGTACTTATCTCACGTTTGGGCATCTTCTAATCTAGTGATCAGATCACCTATACATCCATTCAATACAGTAATTGTACAGTTACTACAATGTTAAACACTGTTATAAGGTCTGGAAATAAAAGAAACAATAAATCCCCTGCCTTCGGATGTTTACGTTCCAGCTTGACTATGAGCAAATAAACATCTATCAGGTATAAGTTCTACAAAGAAAAATAAATGCAGGAGAAGGTGGGGAAGAGGAATTTTGGGTGGGGGCTGTACAATGGGCATTTTGCTATTACATGTAATGAGGTTCCATAAAGCCTTTCTGATCAGGTGACATTTGAGCAGATTTTGAAGAGACTAATAGAGCAAACAGAGCCCATAATTCAAAGCAAAGGAGTGTTACGTGACATGAGGTATGTTGAAGAAGCAGCAAGACATTTACAAGTTTCTTCCCTACACTAAGAAGCTACTTTCTCAAATGTAAGTCTTGATCAGAGCTTTCTGGCTTAACTTTATGAGAGGAGTCACTGATTGTTAGTTTGAATCTTAAACGTGTGTTACAAACTCATGTATTGCAAGGGTGATCCCCAGTGGATGGCCCTATTGGGAAAGGATGGAAACTTTGGGAAGTGAGGCCTCCTTTATGGAAGGCAGTGGGGTCATCAGAATGGCCCTGAAAGCGATTTTGGGACCCCAATCCCTCCTTCATATAGCTTTTATTGGCCACCATCAGGTGAGCAGTTTTGCTCTGCCGTATCAGCTGCCATGATGTCCTGCATCCCCAGTGTGCCAAAAAAATGGAGCCATCTGACTACTGACTGAAACCTCTAAAATGGCAAACTGCAGTAACCCTTTCCTCCTTTTGACATGATTGTCTTAGGTATTTTGTCACAGCAGCAAACTGACTAACATACTAGTTGAATCACAACTTTCAGCATACCTGTCCTGAAATTTTAAAATCACATCGCATTCGATAGTAAAGTTGGCAGACTTTTCCTTCTGAAATTTCTCTATGATGAAGGAGGAAAGAAGGTTCATTTTAGTGTTTTCTGTGTCTTCTACCAAAGCTGTCAATGGAAACATGATTCTATGTTTACCTACTAATTTCTGGGCCTTTTTCAATGGCCCAATGTGTCCAGTGTCAGCTAAAATTTGAAACTAATGAGAAAACTGACTTGGAAATAATTTCATTGCATAGCAATGAAAGTTTAGTCTTCCAAATTGAGATCCATCAAGACAAGTGTGCAGAGTGCTGGGAAATTTAGATACAGTTATTCTTGCTTTCTTATTACATATCCACCTTTCACACCACTAACCTGAATGATATCTAGTTGGCTTCAGTTAAAACTAAAAGCACTTTGGATAATGAGTCTCAATATATAACAGAAAATCTTGAGAAGGAATGACCTTGATGTGATAAGAACCTTGAAATAAATCAAAAATTATTTACATTTTCAGGGGATAAAACCTACTGATTCTCACAAACTAGGAACTTTGACTTATTCTTCTCTGTAGGGTTTTTCTTGTAGGGTACTGGTCATCTGTCAACCCCTATACTCATACTTTGTCCCTCTAGAGTCTCAATATCTGCAACTGTCAGGGTATTATGTGTGAAAAGACATACATCCTTATTCTATAGGTACAAATTTCTATAGGACATTTGTGTGTGTTGTGCATCTAGCCAGGGAATCTGATATATCAAAGCCTGAGAAATCACCCTCACACTCAGGCTAACTTACTTCCATGGGCTCCCAAACTGCTGCAACCCTCAATACAAAATCAAACTGGAAGTGGGAGAAAGAGTTTAGAAATGTAAGAAGATTCACCTCCTTATCCTTTACTGGAGAAAGACAGTTTGAGCACAGCTCTCTGTAGTTGTTGTGAAATCTTCCAACATACCCTCTGGTACTGGAACACTACTGGCGCCCCTCACATATATTCCACACACCTGTGATATGAGCAGAAAAAAATGCAAGCCCATGTTAATTTCACAGTGATATTGGAGAAGAATGTGAAAAGCTTTTGTAGCCCTGAATGAGGACTGGGAACTTAGCAAGAGAAATAACAAACCCCAGCTTCACCGCTGTCTCTGAAGAAGCAGAGAGAAGCTTGCCCTTGGAAATTGTACTTTAACTTGAATAAAGATGATTATAAATGTACCAAAAAATGAAACATGCAATGGGTGTCTTTTGTGAATACTCTCAAGTTAATAACTATGCTCTTGACTCCCACTACAACAGTTTTAATGAACACACATGAGCACCCTAATGTTAGGAGTTATAATTATAATACTGCCTGTATTATTCTTGGTCCTCCAAGAAGTAGAAGTCAAGATAGGATCATCATGAAGGAGATTTATTGAGGGCAATGCCAATGGAGGAACTTGGAGGAGGAGCCAGAGCAGGCGGACTGTAGGATGGGGTTGGGAAAGAGAGACAGTCAGAAGAAAAGGCTTACACTGCAGTAAAGGACTCAGAAAGGTTCTCCAAGGCTACTGGTGGGGGAGGCAGTCTGAGAGCCAAAATCATCCACCAGAGGAGTCTTTTGTCTCTCAGCAATGGGCCTGCCTTACAATCCCCATCACACTTCATCACTGGTTGGAAAAAACCTTGGGCAGCACAGCCATGGCGCCAAGTATTCCAGAACACACCAGCTGAGACTGTCCGGCACTCCTGTGGCCTGCAGTTGGAAATCTGAGAGCAGCATTTTCATGGCCACCATGGTACTTATTCCTAAAACAGCTGTGGACACCTGTTTGGGATCATCTTAAATAGTGACTTAGCGAACCTCCTCGTTGACTCATGCCAGGAAATGTACATAAGTAGATTCATCCATCTCTGTCCCTAAATTAGAGTGCAGCTAATCAGTTTCAGATGCTTAAAGCCCCTTCATAGGAAGAATATAAAGCACCATCTTTAAATTAGATTCATGACTATAAATAATTGAAGAAGGAGGCCAGAGATGTTTAATGCTAGCCCACAGTTAGAAAGCATTTGTGTGAAGCAATGCTCCATTTGGCTCAATGATAAACCAGAGGTACTGCAGCAACTGGCCTCTCTCTGACAAAATAAACTAATGCATCACTTGAACAATAACAATTCTGATAGCTGTGTGTCTCTTGTGAGTGGCAGACAATATGTATATTATTTACATACATTGATTATGTGGAACACAGAAAACAACGGTTCAGCGGAATCATTTCTGTCTGCCACAGTGCCTTCAAGAGGATGTGTCCACTGAGAATGGGTTGACTTTCACTGAAACATTTATTTTCCTGGAGATAAATGAAAGGGTCTGAAGTTTTCTCTCTCACATGAGCAATGACTCCTAAGTCAGAATCATTCTGGTCATTATCTTTCACCCCTTCCTTTTACAGAAAATCCTGCACTGTTCCCATGTTCCATTCCATCCTGTCCTATCCTGTCCTATCCTGTTCTATCCTATCCTGTCCTGTCCTGTCCTGTCCTGTCCTGTCCTGTCCTGTCCTGTCCTGTCCTGTCCTATCCTATCCTGTCAGTGCTCTCACATAACATTTATCTTGGTATTGCCACACCTGCCTCTGCACTGCACTCTGATCCTAGAAATAGGTGCCCAAGGTCCTTTCTTTTGAGAACAGAAGTAATACACTACTGTTAACAATAAGGCTGTTGTAAGCTGAGGCTAGTTACAATCTAAGAACTCCGGCACACAAAAGAAATGCTAAGCGTGATTTTCCAGACGGAGCCTTCCTGACCCACTTCTTGGGGTCCATCTCTTATCTCTATTCTCGAAGCTCAGCTTTTTCCTGGCACAAAGCTGAGAACTCCAATGACTTGACCTGACATTAGATTTCCAGCCTGCCCTGTCCTGAAATTCTGACAGGTCATGTGCAAAGTGCCACTTTCCCCTAGCTCATTCTTTCTGAGACACGAATGCATTTAGTTATTTGCCAGTCTTTCAAAGTCAGTTATTTACTTACTGATTCGAGACACATCTTTTGAACAGCCACTACATATTCATATATATATATATATATATATATATATATGCATTTATTTAAGGAACTAAGCCAATTATGTATGAGCAGTAAAAGGAGGCCATAAGGACCAATGGATAAAACACAGGCAGGCGGTACTTTCTACATGACAGCTTGATGAATGAATGCAATGGAAACCAACAGTTACACAGATGAATGTAAAATTACAACTGGGTAAGAAGTAAGAACCAGAGGCTCCTATAGTCACCACGAGAGAGAGTTTGGTATAGTGTGGCAGGTGGGAAAGTCACTCCTAGGAAAATGATGCCTGAGTTAAGATAACAAAAAAATGTTTTTTAGAGGAAAATTCACTTTGATAGGCCGGAGGGATGTGCCTCCCATAAAGAAAATCAAGAGATGCACGGGGTGGAGTACTGGGAAAAGAGGAGGCACGATGTCAGGTGATGCTGGAGACTGCGCAGGTCCCCTGCCTGGGACAGGATTCCAGGCTGACGGAAGCCATCCTGTGGTTGGTTACATGAAGGGAGCTGACATGATCGGCCGTGAACTCTGGAATGACTTTGAACGAGGACTCAGACGCATGTTAAAGTTCAGGGGGAATATTTCTAGAGAAGAACTGTTGTTTTTAAATAACGCTTATAAAAAGCCACCATAAAAGTAAAAATAGTATATACAGCGCCGCGCAGAGGCAGATTCGAGGCAAATCGGCTTCCCTTTCTCCTCCACTTTCACCCTCAGATCCCTTTGGGCAGAAATTAAAGCAGCAGCCAGTCTAAAGCTGTAACTTAATTTTCTCAGTCTCGTGGGGGTCTGCTTTGGGGATGTCACAGGCACCTGGCCGGTGCTGACACCAGGTGCTGACACCAGGGGGCACCGCTCGCCTCGGGTCAGCGGCTCTCGGCAGGACCTGCGACAGGAGCCCACGGCTGGCAGACGGGCCATGGGTTACACCGTCGGAGGGGGACCGTTCGCCCTGAATCTGGTTTCATTGGAGACCTGAATTGTGATGTTCTCACAAAGTGTGACAACTTTCACAGATGCTTACCCAGAAAAGTGAAGCCGCGAACCAGGGGTGTAGAGAAAGGAGAGGGACTGCAAAGTGATGGACGGACGACAACAATGGTCGGGCTACGTCACACGCCCGCCACGCCCGCGCCACGCCCCTCCGTGCAGCCTGGGCCAGCCCTAAGCCCCGCCCCTCCGCGTGGCCCCGCCCCTCCGCGTCGCCCCGCCCTACTCTGGGGCGGCCCTGCTCTGCACAGCCCTGACCCTGGGTAGCTCCGCCCCTGGGTAGCTCCGCCCCGTGTAGCTCCTCCCCTGGGTAGCTCCGCCCCCTAAGTAACTCCGCCCCTGGGCCACCCTCCCTCCCCACCTCCGGAAATTCTCACTGCAGCAACTCCAGTCCCCGGGGACCTCTGCTGGCAAAGTGTGAGTGTTTCAGTAGCTCGAGTCCTGGGGTCAGGGTGAGCGGCCGAGCACCTGGGAGATGATGAGGCACGTCCCAAGGTGCCAGCAGGGTGGCCGTGCCTTCCTGGGGATCTCATGTCTCCTGTCCGAGGTCTAAACTTTCATTTCGTTTCTTTCAGCTGGTGCTACTTGCTCGTCGCCTCCAAACTGTTTCTCCTCTTTGAAATCCAGCCAGGAATTTGACAAAACGTGTTGCCCTAGCACGCAAGCGCATTTGTTTCAGGATGCTGTGCTGAGTTTTCCAGGACAGATTACTCATCTGTAGCTTTTGTTAGTTTTTCCAGTCAAACTGCTCATCTGGAGCTCAGGCTTCCTGATCTCTCTTCTCTGCCCTTCCCTCCCACCCCCGCAACTCTGAGCTGCCAATCACTCAAGTGCTCGCTTGTGAATTCATTTTTCTGGAGCAATATTATGACAGAGGCGATAGGCGGGGAGCAGCGGGAGTGGGGAGAGTAGGTGAATTCCTTGGGAAATGCGGGGCATGCTCAGGGATGCCCAGGCCACAATAAAGTGACAGGGGAAAAGCCTCCTAAGTGGAGTGCCGTACACGGAGACATTAAAACAAGAGGAAAGCAGTGCAGATTTCACCTCGTGAGCAGTGGATGAAACTTGAGGATTCTTATTAGGGTTCTTATGCAAGGCACCCAAGCACTCAGAAAGGCATAAGATGCGGGCCGGAGCGCCACCATCTACACTGCCCATGTCACTTGTGGAAGCTAGAAAAGATAGTTGAGACTATCCTCATAAGTGAAATAAATAAGAATCATATTTGTAAATATCACATTGTGTCTCTAATGTAAAAAATAATAAAAACTGTAGGAGTAATAAGATCCAAAATGTATTTAATCGCTATTGTAAAAAAGAAAGGGAAAAAAAGTGCTCTAAAGGGTATAAGTACATGTATGTTTAAGTGTGTAAGATACTAAGTTTTTGTTGGATCGTTGAACAGTTTGTACTCCCATTGTTTGAATGTCTACTTTTTATGCTTTAATTTTGTAACTTGAACAACTATTTTTAAGATGACAATATGTAATTTATCAACTAGTGATTTCTTAGTGTTTATTCTTTTTTTAAATTCTGTATTATTTCTACCCTTTTTTCTGTTTTGCTTTTTTTTTTCTCTTTAAATAATAAAAAAAAAAGACAGTGGAGGGACAGGGGCTGGCTTCTACTCAGTAGAATAAGGTGTACCTCATGGGTATCCTGCTAATCTCCAAAATCAGTCCTACCGGGGAGGTATTACTCTTTTGTAAATAGGAAAACCAAGGCCTAAGTAATTTATCCAGAAAGAACATTCTGAAGAGAGAACTGCAGCGAATTTAGTTTTATGTGAACTGATTCTGAAAGCCCTCCAGAAACCACAGAAAGGCAGCCAGAGAGAAGTAGGGATCTCTGCACTTAGGCAGGTCTGATAAATTGGCGGGCACTGCTGAAACATGTAGAAGCTGTCAGCACAAACGCAGTTTCTGGCAAATCCTACAACCTGTTTGTTCTGACCTGTGATACACACTCAGTTCCTCCACATCAGCTTTGTCCTGTTGATCTACCAGGCTCTGCAGGGTCCAGTCCCTCCCGCACACTCCTGCTCCTCCTCTCCTGGGCTCCTGGTGTGTCTCTTGCTGAATGCTCATCATCTGGAGCGCTTCAGTGTTACTCTCTTACATAGAGGCCTTTCCTGTCACCCAGTCTGAAGCACTCCAGCCACTCCCTGTCTTATCGCCATGTTATTTTTGTCCCAGCACTTACTGATTACTCCATTATGTTTATCTTCACATCAACCCATTCATTCATTGTCTTTCCCCCTCTAAAATATTTGAGTCTTAAAAATGGAGGCCTTGTCTGTTTTGTTCCTGGCTTTACCACCACTGGTACCACAGTGCTTAGCACATAGTAGAGAACCCATAAAATTTGGGTATGAATGCATTTAATAGTAGGGGATTTGTTTTGTTTTGTTTTGTTTTTTAGTTTTAGTTTTTGTTTTTACTTTCCTCCATGTGTTCTGATCATCTCAAATCTTTGGTTTCTTCTTAGCACCTGATAGAACCATGGCAACAATTCCCTCTGATGCATTCCAGGCCCTCATGAATGGAGTGACAAGCTGGGATTTTCCCAAAGACCCCATCCCCAGCGAACTCCTCCTGATCGGGGAGGCCTCCTTCCCAGTGATGGTGAATGACAAGGGCCAGGTGCTCATTGCTGCCTCCTCCTATGGCCAGGGTCGCCTTGTCGTCGTATCCCATGAAGGCTACTTGCTGCATGCTGGCTTGGCTCCATTTCTTGCCAATGCAGTGTCTTGGCTCCGTGTCTCCCCTGATGCTCCCACTGGGGTGCACCCATCCTTGGAACCCCTAGTGAGCATCTTGAAGAATGTCGGGGTGGAGGCACAGACTGTGGCAGAACCCGGGGAGCCCCAGGGGGCTTACTGCATCAGTGCCTACCATACCACTTTGACTGAGAAGCTCATCCAGTTTGTGAAGCGTGGTGGGGGCTTGCTCATTGGGGGCCAGGCCTGGTACTGGGCCAGTCAGCATGGCTGTGGCAAGGTGCTGACCAGTTTCCCTGGGAATCTGGTGACAAGCGTCGCTGGAGTGTACTTCACTGATGTCTGTGGAGACCGAGGCCGGTTCAAAGTCTCTAAGAAGGTGCCCAAGATCCCACTTCACATCAGGTGAGTGACACTTTCCCTTTAAGGATTCTGACTTATTTTAAGCAATAGAATTGATTCCTCCTCTTCAGTGAGCTTCCTATTGAATACAAGTAATTTTCTACATAGTTCGGAAACACCACAAACCAAAAGCAGTGTAATTAAATGCACCATGGGGACCTGTCCTCACTGCCCATCCCACCATGATCAAACCAATAATCACATGAACAGAAAAGTTTGTCCTTTCATCAGTCTTTCTCCCTGTGTACTGCCTGAAACATACAGGGCTCATCAACAGCTCTTTAAATGGATGAAAGAATATTGTGTGGGTGCTTATCGCTGGTTTCATTCTAGAGGCTGGAGTCTAGCAGAGACCAAAACAGCCAAATGATGTTCTGATGTTTATACTCCAGGGGAGAATTCTATAATTAAGGAGACAAATAGATGAGTTCTCTATCTAGTATTGATGAGAGCCACAGAGGAAAATAAAGCAGTATATACAAGTAGTATAAGAAGGAGGTAAGTAGAGTCTATTTTATTTAGGGACTTCAGAGAAGAAATATCAATTATACTGAATCAGGATACAATGCTTCAAACAGAAGGGGTTTAGCACATAAAATTGGAAATACAGGTGATTGAAAAGTTGAAAGTGACACAGGGCAGACAAGACATTGGCAACAACATGACAGAAAGGGAGGTGGTAGAGTCCAGACACTGTGGCCATTCGTAAATGCTGAGGTCATGCTGGGTGTGTCCACAGGGCTGGGGTCACAGATGGGAGGTCTGGCTGGTGGGAGCTGGAGTCTTGGAGAAGACATGGTAGTGATAAGAGGTACATCTTGAAGAGGATGCATTCCTTGGGTCTCCTTCCTTCCTGCTTTGTCTTCTGTCTCTGCCTTCTGTGGGCTGAACACACCAGGGTTCAGGACACAAGGAAATGTAGGAAAATGACCAAAAATAATAGGGAATGGATTTGAGTGCAAACAAGCAAGTGGATACCATGGAATATATCTCTGGAATGTTAACATTTGAAAAGACACATGAAGGAAGTAAGGGATGCACCGTATGCACATCTGTAAGAAAAAGCCAGGTAGAGCAAGGAACAAGAAGAAACCAGCTTGAAACAGAAGCCAGCTTAATCTTCCCGGAAGATTAAAATGGCCAGAATAATTGGAGCTGAGCAATAAGGCTGGATCAATTGGAAGTGAGTTCAATCTAAGAACCAGTGGTCTACAGCTAAGACTATAGATCTTATTTAGCTTGAGATAAGGAAGCAGTTAAAAATGTAAAAAGAGAATTGATCTAAAAAGAGACTGACTGATGTTTTAAGACCTCAGATTAATGGTGAATAGACTATAGTAGGCAGAGGTTGAAGCCAGAAGTCACCAAAATAAACCACATGAGAGCTGATGTGACCTAGGTAAGACAGCAGCCATATTTTGAATCGCTGCAATTCTGGATATACATTTGCAATTCCAACTCCAATTCTAGATATGCTTCCAAAATAGGACCCAGCAGTCTTGGCTGATGGATGAAAGTAGAACAAGAAAGAAAAAAGATAAATTGAAATGTTTGGTGAGTGATTTAAAGATGCATCTTGCCATTCATTGAATGCTGAAAGATGATGAGAAGACAGATTATGGATCAGGAGTTTAATTTTGGATAATAATGACTCCTGTCTGTCTGTCTCTCTGTAACAAAAACCTTATTACAGCAGATTAAACATATAGCTTATTTGTCTCTGGACTCCTGACATGAAGTCCAGGTAGGTAGTGCAGGCCTGTGGACCCTATGATGCTCCAAGTTCATTGTCTCTCATCTCTTTCTTTCTACCCTCAACTCTTGTCATGCTGTGTTCCTTTGTCCTTTGGCCATAAGGTGACCCATACCAATCCAGGCATTATAGATATTCACAGCCAGTAATAAGCTGAAATGGATACACAGTCTGGGTTTGTCTATTTTAATTCAGAAACTTGTATACTTTCTAGAATCCCTAACCATTAGACTTGCATTTATAATTTAGTGGTCAGAGCTAGATTATGTGGTTAACCTTAGCTGCCAGGGGGTATGAAGGTCTTGATATTTTTACATGTCCACTGGTGTCTCTGAAGAAATCAAGACCTGCTGCAGGAAGAAGGGGAGAATCAATACTGAGTGAGCAAGAGCACTGCTCTGGACCCTCTCCCACAAGCCCTGACACACTTGAAAATCCTTTTCCAAGTGGGTTGGGAAGGTGATATAGTTGTAGAGGCTTGGAGTGAATCTGATTTGCCATTACTTGTTTTTGCTTCTCATGTCAAGGCATATACAGATTAAGTCCCATAAGCATCATCTTTTTTAATGGTCCCAAAGTGTTGCTGAATGGCACAGTATGTGAAGACTCTGGATTCTTTGTGACCCACCCAAAGAATTGGCTGGGACAAGCAAGGAACAGCTATACACAACTTTTACTTAATGCAAAACAAGAAAAGAAGGGAAGGATATAAAAAAGAATGAAGGAATAGAGAAAAGCAAGAAGAGACGTGTACTGAAAGCAGGATGAGCCACTGCAGAAACAGGAACACAAGGGAACAATAAGATGGCAATGGCACCAAGGTCAATAGCCACCACTTTTAATATCCTTCCTTACATCTTGTCCCATGTGGAAGGTTCATCAAAAGTTGCTCTACCCCCTCATCCTGGCAGTAGTTGACAGGACTCATTCCTTCCAGATCAGGTTACACAGGCACATCCTGTTGCCAGCCATGGTCTGACAGGTTGCATCCTGTCTCCCATCCTACCTGCCACTTCCTAATCTCCTTACTCAAAAAAGCTCTCTTAAAAAAAAAAAAAGACTCCTCAGAAAACAAAACCTATTTTTCTTCCTCTTCCCTTATGTTTTCCATCTCTGCCACTGAATCTGAGGCATGTTTGGCATTTTGTTTAATGTTTAATTGTAGAAGCTTCAAACTTGCGAAAGTAGAGAGGACTGTACATTGTACCCTTGTACAACCATCACTCAACCCCAAAAATAGTCAACTGGTCATTCTTATTTCTCATACAGTCCCAACACTTTCCACCCAGTCTACTTTGAGGCAAAAAGCAGTACCATATCATTCTATTGGTGCTTCAGGGTAAATCTCTAAGAACATTAAGTCTTGAAAACATAATCACAAAGCACCATTATCATACCTAAAAGGACAAAACCTGAATGTTACCATTCACTTCCTTGATTGTCATATAACTTTAAAAAAATTTGTTGGCATTGGTATTTAAATAAATCCAAAGGTTTTGATTTCTTGATAGGACTTTTATGGCTCATAAAAATATGATTTTCCTTTCCAACTTTTGATTTCCTTATTTTTTAAAGACACAAGATAATCTATCCTGGGCTGTGCATACCTGTAATCTCAGCACTTGGGAGGCTGAGGCAGGAGGTTCACTGAGAGTTTAAGGCCAGCCTGGGCTACAAAGTGAGCTCAAGGTGAGCTTGAAATGGGTAGCAAAACCCTGTCTCAATAAAGCCAAAAAAAAAAAAAATCTATCCCGAAAAGCTTTCCATTAGCCAATAGCTTTCCATTTTGCTGATTGAATCCTCCTAGTGGCATTTAATATACTGTATCCCTTTTTCTCCTGTATTTTGTATAAATTGGACATTAGTTCTAGATACTACACCAGAATTGACAACTAAGACTTGTGGGTCAGCCCACTGTGTTTTTAAATAAACTTTCATTGAAATATAACCATGCCTATTCACAGTAAATCTTTTAACACATTAGTGATTAGTTAACATACATATACAGTGAGTGTTTATCTGGTGATCAGGGACTTCATAGCTAAAAACTGGGGGCCTTAATACTTAATGGTCATTGGTAGGGGTTGAACTGTGTCCCAAAGGAAAACTTATTTTTGAAGTCCTAACCCCCAGTACCTGAGAGTATGAAGCTTATTTGGAAATAAGACCATAGCTGAATGAGGATAAAGCTACAGTGGAGCAGGGGGAGCTGCTATTCACTCTGTAGTTGCTTGTGAAGGACAGAGGCCAAGTTCAGTCTTTTAAGCAGAGACATCTAGATCATAATGCATGAATGAATACATTTCACAAGAGAAAGGGTAGCCAGTTTTCCTAGCATTAAACCCACAGACAATATCATGTCCTGGACTTTGGTTCCAGAGGTTTCAATTTCAGCATTTAACTGAGCCAAAGTTGACCTGCTCCTTTGAATTCTGAACTCCAAAAGATTCCTACCTCCTTCATGAGAATAGACTCATTGAGTTTTTCAGTGAACTTGTCACCAAGTCTTTGAAAAGTCCCCTGGATTGATCTACCAGCTTTCCTTACTTCCAATCCCTCCAGAAAGGCTTTGAGTTTTGTAAAGGAACAGTTCTCTACACCACTTAGCCTTGCATGCTGCAGGGAGAGGTAGCCTCTAAGACCAAAAAAGGATTCTCTCTTGTCCTGTCCCCAAGGGCAGGAGCTGACTGAACCCCTATTCTTACATAACTGAGGCAAATTCTCCAATGACTTTAATATTCAAAGGCAAATGCAAAGACCTTGGCTGCATTTCACTAAGACACATAGTCTGGGAGAAAATTTCAGCTAAGATCCCCAAAAGCTCCTTATTCTTATACATTATATAATCTGTACAGTCTAGAACATGTAAGAAACTGCTCTTAGAAAAGCAAACAGATACTGGCAGCTCAGATTCATGAACCTCTTGAAAAGTGGATATTACTCTACCCTCACTGGAGTGTTGTTCAAATAGAACAGTCCTTGTTCAAGGACTTTCAGATTATAAGCAACTGAGTTCTCTTTTTCCACTTCTGTATTTAGTTTTGTTGTAGAAAAACTAACATCAAACCAAAATGGAAGACTCTTTGTACCAAGAAGTCCACAAGGCAACATTTATTAATCTTACACTGGTGGGCTGGTGGGAGAATCAGTTCCAAACCATCAGCTGTGAGTCAGCTTAGAGAGCAGTTTATATATAGTCTGCAAGCAGGAAGTACAAGGCTAATGGCAGGTTATTGCATGATTGGCTGTATGATTTAAGGCGCATATTGTCAGGCAAGCCAGTTCTAAATAGATGTACTTAAAAGGAATTGTTTACCATAGTGTAGGAACATCCTGGGGCTGAGGGGAGAGGACTTGAGCGGAGCAAGTAAAGCTATGTCTTTGACTGGGCCAGTCTGTCCCAAACATGAAGTTCTTGGAGCCGGTTGGAAACAGTATATATTCTTCTAAGTAGGGAAAAACATAGGCTTGCCACAGTCAGTTGACCTAGCACATTATCAGAGAAAAGCAGCTGGACACAGTCAAGGCTGCCTGAACCTAGCAGGCTAACCAGGAGACAGGCAGCAGGAGCACAGTTGGAGGCCACTAATTGCTTTTTCACTTTGCTATAAAATATCTATAAGTTCACTATCCTCTAATTATGTGCTTCCAATGTGATTCATAAACAGAGTTTCCAGGTAAAGATTATGTGAAATGAATTCTGAGCGCTATAGAAAAATCTCCTACAGAACTCTCTCCCAGCTTCTAAGGTTTTGCTGGCAATCTTTGTCATTCTTTGTGGGAGCATTTTCCCATCTCTGACTTCTCCGCATGGTATTCAGCCTCTGTGTGTCTATTTCCAGGTCTCACAGGGACACCTGCTATACAGAATTAGCAGTCCACACTACTCCGGTGTAGCTTTATCCTCATTTATTTGTAATCTTATTTCTAAATAATGTCCAATCCAATTCTGGTACACGTCTGTAATCTCAGCACTCAGGAGACTGAGGCAGGAGGGTTGCTATGAGTTTGAGGCCAGTCTAGCTAAATAGTGAGTTCAAGGCCAACCTGGGCTACATAATGACACCCTGTCTCAAAAAACAAACAATAATAATAATAATAATAATAATGTCCATATTCTCGGGTATTGAGAGTTAGGACTTCAAAAATAAATAAATTTTCCTGAAAATTACAATTCAACCCACACCAATGACCATTAAGTATTAAAGCCCCTGTTTTTCAGCGTGACCAGATAAATACTCTGTGTATGTATGTTAAATAATCACTAATGTGTTAAAAGATGTACTGTTGTACATTAGCTAACTTATTAATGCTTGTTAATGCTGTTAAACACTCCCAGAAATACATGAGCAAACGCTGACTTGGAGAGGGGAAGTAGTTTTCAGAGCATTATTATCTATGTGTCCTCGGTACAGAGCTAGTGCGAGGAAAATGCAGGTTGATGTTCAGACTTGCTTTCTGTAGAAATAATATAACAATTTCTCTAAATTTACTTATATGGTTAATTATCTTGGAAACAAAATTCAAGCCAGAATTCTCGAGGCTTAGCTGACTAACTGGGAAGGATTCCTGGAAGTCATTTGCAGAGTGCGAGTTTCAAGATTTGGAGATAAAGCCACTACCTCCCTCTCCAAACCTGTGACAAGCACAGTTGTGAGAAGTGGTGGCATTTCACGTGTTACTAGAGAGAGCAGGCACAGCCTTCCGAACAGTGATATGCAATCTGTTGTAAGAAGGTGGAAAAAAACAAGTTAGACTTGACCAAATAAATGGCTAAAATCCCAAATATTAGGAAGAAAATGATAGACCTGAGCTATGTGATCTTTCGCCATTCATTGAGCTAGTTTGGGGACTCATTAGCTGCCTGTAACCTATTTATCACTCATCTCCTTTGCAGGTGTTGGGAGGAGCTGGAGCAGGCCCAGCAGCAGCTCCTGGAAGGGATCTCCGAGCTGGACATCAAGACGGGGGGAGTCCCTTCACAGCTGCTGGTGCATGGGGCGCTGGCGTTCCCTGTGGGACTTGATGCTTCCCTCGCCTGCTTCTTGGCAGCTGCCTACTATGGCCGTGGCCGGGTGGTCCTGGCCGCCCACGAGGCAATGCTTTGTGCTCCTAAGTTGGGACCCTTTTTGTTCAATGCTATCCTCTGGCTAGCCAGAGGTCAGACAGGCAAAGTTGGGGTGAACAGGAGTCTGAAAAATCTGCATTCACTACTCTTGAAGCATGGCCTGCAGTGCAGCCTGGCATCTCATCTGACCAGTGACTTGAGTGTGTACTGCTGTACGGCGTACAATGCCAAGGAGGCCAAAGAGCTACATGAGTTTGTGGCCGAGGGTGGGGGCTTGCTGATTGGCGGTCAGGCCTGGTGGTGGGCTTCCCAGAACCCAGGCCACTGTGCTTTGGCTGGTTTTCCTGGTAATGTCATCCTCAACTGCTTTGGCCTCAGCATCCTGCCTCGGACCCTCAGCACAGGCTGTTTTTCTGTTCCTACTCCTGAGATGAGGGGCTACCACTTTCGCAAGGCAATGTCTGATTTCCAGGCTTGGTTGAACCTTGGGGAGGGGAATGCGGAAAAGAACTGTCTGGCAAAGCTGAGAACGGATGGTGCAGCTTTCCTGCAGATCCCTGCCGAGGGAGTCCCTGCTTATGTCTCCTTGCACAGGTTCCTGAGGAAGATGCTGCGACAGTCAGGCCTCCCAGCAGTGAGCCGGAAAAATCCAGTGACCAGTGATTCCTGTGAAGCCACAATGCTCTGCCTGGCTACAGAGCTGGTGCATTCTGGAACTGACTTCTCTCAGCTGGGCCATGGCCTTGGCACTTGGACCTGTTCCTCTAGGCCATATCCCTCCGAAGACTCTATCACTGTGGAGATTGATGGAACCAACCCAGGTATGGAAGGAGCAGAAAGTACCCTGAATCTGTTAGGGTACAGGAAATGTGGGATTGGCCTGCTTTGCAGAAACTTGCAGGTGCTGATCTTCAGGAAAACTGGCTCTGTACTGTATGAGGTGTTTGCAAGAATATGGCATTTGGGGTTCTGTTTCAGTTTTAGGAAGGATGAATCCAAGAAGCATGGATGAATGGGGTGAAACAGAGAGAAACCATTCCTGTGAAAGGGGCTGGAAGGCTCCAAGGGCTGAAGTCAAGTAAGAGCAGAAAACTTAGCTTTCTGTATGACTTATCAGGCAACAGTGATTCCTGGGTAAGCACTGGGCTCTACCTCCTAGAAGGACAAAACGTCGAAGTCTGCCTGTCGGAAGCTGCTGCCTCTGCTGGCCTAAAGGTAAGGCCAAACTCAACCAGTGTCTTCCCCAAACACAGAGCTGCCTCTTTCTCACCCATTGGCTCAGTGCAGCTCCCAGCTGTGCTACCAGGAGTGCAGGGAGTCATCATGCTGCCCAACCGAGATTCTACCGTGGAAGGAACTAAATTTCATAGAGCCTGGGTGACTGAAAGTCCCAGCTACTAATATCAGACCAAGAGCGCATGGTCGTGAGTTTTCTGCTTCCCATTTGTGGTAATTTTATCTACAGATAGAAACAAGGAAAAGCAGCACCTGTTAAATGCCAGTTCTTCCCAATTTTCCCAATAGCACAGGTTTCTGGATTCCACTTCTTCCCCCTGACCCTGAAGAGTATTTTAATCCTGTCACCCACAAAAATATGCCTTACATAGAGAATTTAAATTCTTCTTCCTTTTTAACTCTGAGGGTAGTTTCCTCTATAGTTAAGGTCCCCTGTGTCAGCGTTCTCTCTAGAGCTCACTTACATCAAATGTAAGAAAAGCAGCCCCCGTTCCAGGCAAAACAGGAAGGGAGAGAATCTGTCTTCTAACCCTCAGGCCAGAACAGGCTCCCTGTTCTCACGAAGTGGTCCAGGATTCCCTGCTCATTCCCAGCACTAGGACTGCCACACTGTTTACACCTCACTTAACAGCCCCGGATAGCACCTGGGAAAAACCCACCATAAGACCCTCCCCTGCCTGATCCTTGTGTTCTGCCTCGTCTCTCATCAACTCATGTCTGACAGAGATCCACTTGAAGCTATTTAAATCCTCCTCCCAAAAAATCCTTATGGATGGCAGGTACTTTTAGTCCATGACTATGGGGTGCTACTGATTTTCATATTTAGTTCTTTCCACCCACACAACCCCATCTTCACATCACAGGCGCTCTTGTTCCCTGACACATGGTAGAATCCCCCATCCAGATACAGATTGGCTGCCACACTGATGACCTGACCACAGCCAGCAAGCTGTCTCGAGCTCCTGTGGTGACTCACCAGTGCTGTATGGACAAGACCCAGCAGTTTGTCCCCTGCCTGTGGGGTGGCCTCCTCTACATCATCGTGCCCAAAGGCAGTCAACTGGGACCTGTGCCTGTCACCTTCAGGAGGGCTGTGCCTGCCCCGTACTACAAGCTGGGTGAGTGAACTAGAATCTGGAGTAACAAGAAAGAGCTACAGTTTGCATGTCTGGTAGGAATTTCACATCTAGCACCCTCCACCTGCAATCTCACCCCACATCATAAAGACTCTTGCCCCTGTGGGAGAGAATGATGGGAAGAAGGGTCTGCAGATGCAAAAGAAAGAACTATCAGAAATGGACATGCAGACAGGAGATAGGAAACATCCTGTGTGTATGGAGACTTCAGGGAAGAACAGAGAGAGGGTTCTGGAAGCTTATCCTTTGTCTCACAGCCTGTAGACCTGCAAGGTAGTAGCTCATTATTTAAGTGTTCTCCCAGAGTTCAAGATGCATTTTTCAACTCAATGAGAGTTGGGGAAGTGGGTGCAATTTTCATGGTGTTTATTCCAGGGAAGACGTCACAGAAGGAGTGGAGAAGCTGCATTGAGGGGAACCCACCCCCTTGGGGAGAGCTGGCCACTGATAACATCATCCTGACTGTACCGACTGCAAACCTCAAGTCCCTGACAGACCCAGCTCCTGTGCTCCGCCTTTGGGATGAGATGATGCAGGCTGTCGCCAGGCTGGCAGCCCAGCCCTTTCCTTTCCGTAGACCAGAGAGAATTGTGGCTGATGTGCAGATCTCTGTTGGTACGTTCCCCCAGGGAATGCTCCTAGTCAGGAGCCACTGTACATTTATTATATTGACTTTCTTTTAATGTCTGAGGTATTTGAAGCATAATTTTATAAGTAAAGGAGAAAAGACATGAGAGATAGAGACTGTGATAGGGATGAAAGATGTTCATAGGTGAAAGGAAAATCAACAATGCCTGCAAAGCAAGATTTCACCAGATGTTAGGGTGATCTCGGAAAATTAGTGCAAGAGTTCACAGTTATCAGCAAGGGTCATTTCAAGGAGCCCATACAAAAGGAACTACTTCCTCAAAACATAATTCAGACTATGTACAGTGTGTCCATATTCTGCAAGGCCAGAATGAGAAGGGTACAGAGCAGATGGGAGGGACCAGAACAGCAGCAAATACCGCAGGAAAGCCATTTACTTTTCAACCAGCACGGAGATCCTAGAATGACTAGGGATGACTAGAATGGTGAGAAGTTCCACAGTGGAGAAGAGGAAAGCAAGAAGGCTGGGGTGGCTCCAAGCTTGTGACCCATCTCTCCCTTCTGTGTTTCCAGGCTGGATGCACTCAGGGTACCCCGTCATGTGCCATCTGGAGTCGGCTCAGGAGCTCATTGATGAGGCAAGCATGAGAAGCAGAGGCCTGTGGGGAGCCATCCATGAGCTGGGCCACAACCAGCAGCAGCCTGGGTGGGAGTTCCCCCCACACACCACGGAGGCCACCTGCAACCTCTGGTCAGTCTATGTGCATGAGACAGTCCTGGGTATCCCCAGGGCACAGGCCCACCCTTCCCTGAGCCCACCAGAACGAGAGAAGAGGATCAGAGCACACTTGCAAAAGGGAGCACCTTTGCGTGACTGGAACGTGTGGACAGCTCTGGAAACGTATCTACAGGTACAGAGCAGAGATCAGGGAGCGAGAGCCTCCCAGACCCTGTGATTAGTAGCACCCTTGATCACAGGTACCCTCCAGCTCCTTGACAGCCCCTCCCTGAGCGTGTCTCTAAGGTTACTGCCTGTATGATTAGAGAATGACACACTCCTATGACTTTGTAGTGTAACAAGAAATGAAAAAATACAAGTTTGTCTATATCATATAGCACACTGGTGAAGAGCAGAAGCTCTGAGGTTGAGTCATAACTCTTCCATTCACTGGTTTGGTCTTTGGTTCCCTAATAAGTGCTCCTTAGTACATAACCTTTTGTTTTGTTTGTCCTTTTTTTGAGTCAAGTGAATGTTACTTCCCTTTATAATTACACCAAGTGTCTACAGGACAATTGCATTACATAAAGACATTGTAGGCGATAAGTCTCCAGCAAGGTTATGAGACTCCTATCATTCCACTTGAAACAAAAATATTTTTAAGTAAATAACCAAGTCAAACTATAAGGAGAACACCAAAAGTATGAAGCTAGTTGACCTCCAGTGAAAACTAAGCATAAGTCCCTGTTTCTCTCCCCAAACTTGCTTTCACTTTGAATGTTTTCGAGTTGTCAAAACTACTCCCTCTATCACATTTCTTGTGATGTCTGCTACAACCCCATTGATAGATGGTCCACTTTTTACAGAATTAAAAAGAATTTAAGCAGCTTGTCCAATAGTACCTATTGAGGTGACAGAGCTAGAACTTGAAATCTGGAGTGAATAGCAAGTCCCACGCTTTTGATTCTTTTCCTGGGACTAATTTTCTGAAGAGTAAATGTGAGATGGCCCCAATCAGTGGATAACTCTACATTACACCAGTTTTCATCCTCTCGCATAACCAGCCTGATGGTCTGCCGGGCAGCAGAACCACAGCGTAGATTTGCACTGATGCGTAAGTCAAAGCCCTAACTCTGTTCTGTCCCTCTATCCTCTTGCTATGAAGCCTGCACCTCAGTTCACAAGGGCGATGGAGAGACCCACTAACATCCTGGAGATTCAGCTTTAAGGCCTACGCACCTTCCTTCATGTCCTGAAGGTCTCCCCAACATTCCTGGTGCTGTTGCCTTACTTAGCTCAGGCTATCATTACTCTTCTCTTGGTTTCACACCATAGCTTCCTTATAAGTTATATTATCCCACATATTGTCTCAGCTCCCCCAAATCCTTCTTCCATACCACTCCCCAAAAAAGGCTAAGTTTTCATCTTTCAAACTCTTAAATGATTCTTTTTCATGTATAGGATAAAGTTGAAGCTGCTTGTAGACACAGGACTTTTTCCCAACATTCCATCTACGTATTTTCTCATTTCCTCTCCCTTGTATTTCCCTCCAGTGGACGGAGCTGCTTGAAGTTCTGAAGGCATTTGGCTGTTTCAGGTTCTGAGCTCCCCAGGTGTCCTTCCTGCTGCTGAAACACACTAGAACACCTTGTCTATTACCTATCAAGTCACCTGTCAAAGTTCAGCTCTGTGGTCCGTTTCCTGGACATCATCTCCTCAGCAAGCCAACCTTTTTAGCCATTGGTCTGTTTACATGTTTGTCCCTCCCATTGACCCGTACCCCTAGAGAGACAGGACCCCTGCACCATTTTTTGCCTTGTACAATATTTGGCACATGGCAGGCAACTCGTGAATGTGATATATTTAATAAATGTTTAATCTGTTGATGCATTGATTAATAAAATGCCAGAATCCAGAATAGCAAGAGTAAGTGAGCAATAAGGAGGGTCATGAGATTCGGAGATTCTGAGGGATGCTTGCTATTCTATTCCATCTGTTTTTGGACCTTAGATACTTTTTTCTCATCTTTAAAAGATTGCATGAGGCTGGGAAATACTCAGATTTCTGCTATTTCAAAAGTTCTGTAATGTTCTTCTATGAAGTAGAAGTCATACTCATTTTTAAATCTTAAGACATTTCTGATTATCTCCTTTTTTCCCCCCAAAAGCAATGTCCTACATAATAATATAGTACTATGCAAATACTTAGAGGCCTGAGATATTTTTAAAAAGATTGTTGTGCTGCCTGAAAAATGTTGACATTTACTAGTTTTGGGGGTCCTAAGAGACTACATACGGAGGCTGTGAGGGGTCTCATCTCTGTCAGGCTTAAATCTGTCCTGATGCTAAGGTAAACTCTTCAGAGCTGTGGATTCTTTTTAAAATTAAAGATAATAATACTTGTCCTTATTGAATTCGTATCTCTTTTAGGCACTAGGTTTTCATGAACCTCACTACTAGATTCAAAGTATATGATTTGAAGGATAAAAGATGAAGTGAACCAGTGAGGTCAAATGTACATGCAGTTGTAAGGTGGGGAGATAGAGGCAAATCATAAGAGTGAAGCTAGTGATGAAGGGAAAGAAATTACTCACTGTAAAGTAAATATATTTAGCAGCATGCATATTGCAACTACATTAGCAAGACTGAAAGCTCATTCTCCCCTTCTCCTTCTAGCTCCAGGAGGCTTTTGGGTGGGAGCCATTCACCCAGATCTTTGCTGACTACCAGACCCTTTCTGACCTCCCCAAAGACAAAGATGGCAAGATGAATCTATGGGTGAAAAAGTTCTCAGAAGCGGTGCAGAAGAATCTGGTGCCTTTCTTTCAGTCCTGGGGCTGGCCTGTCCAGCAGGAAGTGGCCAAGAGCCTGTCCTGCCTGCCTTCTTGGCAGGAACACCCCATGAGAGTGCACATGGATTCCAAGAAATAAAGAATATACAGTGGACACCGAGGGAGAAGAGAAAAGATCCTACTGGCTAATCCACCCCTGCCACCTGGCTCAAGATGTCCCAGGCCTTGAGCTGGCATCTGCTGTTACCAGATTCTTGGGTTCTACAGGTTTTTTTCTGGGTTCTTCTTGTCTTAAGCAAAGAATTGGACAAAATAAGCATGTAGCAAGGTTTTTACATTTATTAAAGGTAGGAAAAGAAACATGGTCTGCAGAGCAAGTACGGACCAACTAAAAGTAGGAAAAGAAGTCCACTCTACTGGGTGAGGGCAGACCACTGTGTAAGAGAGAGCCCAGTGGACACATCTTGCACATCTCCCACTCCCCAGGCTGACCTTGCCAGTGGTGACGGAGCTATGGCACACATGGAGCAGTGGAACGCTGTGTCACTGAAAGCTCTGCAAGGCTTTGTCATCACTGATTCTAGGCCATCCTATCAAAAACCTGCTTGCATTCTCATGAGAAAAATTGAAGATCACATTCTCTGATTGGGCTCAGAGCACAGTTTTGGGAATTATTTTTCTGTGTCTTTCCTGGATCTCTATTGTTGATAGGTCATGCCTACAACCAATTTGCCAAGCCCTGGTCTTCTGCCTCACTTCTTTGCAGCCTGCCTTCAGGATGCTGGTCAAGGTCATAAAGACAAAAGTGGAACCACACTGCTTGGGAATGTGCCTTTGTGCTTTCTTTTTGATGCTATTATTCCTAGCTAGAAACTGATTTTGCCATTACACTCATCCAGCAAAATCCTGGAATTCATCCTGCCCTCCTGGGGTTTCTATTTGTCAGTAGGTCAAAAAGCCTTGGGTTGCCATACTTTTTCATTCACCCTTCTCTCCTATCCCAAAAGTAACTACAAATAAAGATGGATCTTTATTTTGTATGGGTTTCCTTTGTCACCTTATATCTTTGGGTCAGATTCCTTCTCAACTCTGCCTTATAGGCAGATTCATTATTAAGGGAGGGTCCTATAAAAGCTGAAAAATTTCTGAGTCCTACATTTATATAATCTTATATCCCCTTTCAAGACTGAGGACACCAAGATAATAGATGCACAGAAATACTCAGCTACCAATGATACTCAGATGTCCCCAGCTATTGCCCTAGTCCTGTAGTCACCTTGGATTCCAAAAAAAGCTTACACAAAACTGAGACTTCTCCAAGCAGAAATAATCATCTCATGGGGACTGAATTAAGTGAGAAGGACTTTTCCATAGAGCCATGTTAATGATGAACCAGACTGCAGACCAAATCCACCAATCCATGGAAGCTGGTCTGACTTCTTTCTTAATGGCCCAATCTGATCCTTCCTATAAGAGTTGTGCCCCTTTCAACTCCTCAAGCTGAAAGATCTTACCTTTTTCTGCTTTCTTTATAATCCTGCCTAATAAAACTGCCTCTGCTTCTCTATCTAATGAGTTAAGAAACAGTTTTCTGTGAAAACAGTCAAGAACCAATCTGGAGCAATTGAGGTCCCCATCTTCTCTTTGGTGCACCTCTTTGAACCTTGATTAAAGACAGTTCCATCCTCTACTAATTTGCCACTCTACCACTGACTTCACTTTCATAGCTTCATGCACTGTTTTCTTGTGGGCTCCTGAGAGGAACTATGTGAGCCGTCACTTACTTATAGCTCTCAAGTGTTCCTCTGAAATCTGGGGGAAGCCTGCATGATGACCTCATCACTCATGTGTTCTATATGCCTAAAAAACCAGCACTATGCAAATGATGTTAAGATTGAGAAGTAGCCAGACCCCGTTGGATGATAGCAACCATAACCTCCCCTTGCCTGGGTGGTTGAACTCAGGGAGTTACTTTTCTTGACAATCCTGGATAAGGTAGTGTCCCTAGGATCCTCTTGTCAAAAGAAAGGATTTCATAGTGGTACCCTTTAGCAAATGACGGGTGAGACCTTACTATTTTCTCAGATGCCCCAACACATCTGTTTTTCTTGTCATTATTAAAGAACTTAGCTTTTATTTAATGCTAGTGTTTTCAGCATCCAAGATTTCATCAGCAACAACTTTACCAGCATTTTCTTTCTGTCCACCAGGAAGATTTTCTGCATTTTTGATTCTGTATATTTTGACTCTTATTCTCATCATAAATTGGGTTAAAAGCAGCCAATAGTACCCATGCCTGAACATTAGACTTCCTGGAAATATCTCCTGCTTCACTTGAATAATTAAGCCACCATTCTTAATCTCTATGTTCTGCAAAATATGAGGACATGAGAACAATTTGGACAAATTTTTAGCCACATGGTCTCTAATCCAACTCTTAATGGACCCCTTGTTCCCCACTGACACTGCCTGATCCTGGCCTTCACTGTTTAAAGTATTGTCTTCTGAATTCTGAGAAGTACTGCACATCAAGCACTGCTCACGACATTCTATGGCTTCTCTACTCTTCATCTCAAACCAGTTTCAAAGATTTCTGAAGCACGTGATCAGATACAGTCACAGTGATGCTCCCATGGCAAAAAGTCATACCACTTTTTTATATTAATCACTTTCCCATCATTGGAACAAAGTACCTGACACCTGTAGCTCAAAGAAGAGATGTATTTTGGTTTACAGTTTCATTGGATTCAGTCTATGGTCAGAACACTATGGTGGAGGTCAGAATATGGTCAGAACAGCATGGAAAAGCATGGTGACCAAAAAAAGAGAGAGAAGGGAGGAGTTAAGGGTAACCATACATATGTCCAAGCCATCCATCCGGTGACCTGCCCCTTGGGACATGTGAGATTTTGGGGGGAATATCTTAATGATATCAATATTTAGCCCATGAAATTTTCCTATTTTCTGAGCATGTTGATAATATCCAGGGCTCCTACAAAGTCCAGAACATAGGCAAGGGTCCAGAAAAACCTCAGTGTCTCAAAATAAACAGAAATCATGCACCTATGGAGTAAACAGAGATCCCCCCACCCCCCAAGTGAATCAACACAGCCAATTTTCCTCTTGCAAGAACAATGGCCTCAAAGGAAGGAAAGACTATTCCTTGAAAGGCTCATCTTGTCGTTTAAATGTAACCTGAGACCCCATTCAGTGCAACTGCCATCTCTGCACTTGCCTACCCTCACACTTGAAGGTATATTATTTCTCTTGCTCTGAAAGTCTATAATTTTTTAGTACACTCTACTGTGTTTCCTTTCTACAATCTTTTGCCCAAGACACAAAGAATAGAGGCCCATTACCAGTTTATCACAATGTTAGGCCTTAGAGTATTAGTTCCAATAACAACTATATAAACTTTTTTGAAGCTAGAGAACTCTTCAAGAGGTGAACTGACTTAGAGAATATCACTTTCTGAACCCTCTCAACACAGCTTTCTATATTCTAGGCCAATCTTTTATTTCACCAATACCTTTGTCAGGTACTTTCCACATGAAATGTGCTCAGGAAGCATTTGTTAAGTGAAATAATAGAAAAAAGATCTAGCATACAATGAGCAGTCAGGCCACTGCAGGCATTGCATGGAGTGTTTTTTTGTGTTATTCCGAGTAATATTCTAACAGACCTCTGGGGATGTAGCATTATCGTTCCCATTTCACAGATGAGAAAACTGACATTGGCATATGGAATAATTTTTATTAACTTATGTAGGTAACAAAATGAAAGAGTCAGGGCTTAAGCAACACCCATAATAGTAAAAATTATGGAGTCTATGCTGTATGGATGATTTGCAATTTAAATAAAAATTCACCTAGAAAACAGATGAAAGGAAGTTCCACAAAGCCCTGAATTTTTATGTTTGCTATTTAATTTGGAGTGAATACCATTTTAACTTCAAAAATGTGTTGATATCTGATTTTCTGCTTTCCTCAGCATATACTCTATCTCCTTTTGGGTAATCCAGCATTGGATGGAGAAGAAATTAGGACCCAGCAAATGAATTCCAGAACCAATGTTCTTAAATATTGATGTTAGGAGGAGTAAGTGGAGAGATATTGCTGGGTTTAAAATGTTGCTCATGAGACAAAGACAAAAGTCTAATTTTTCCCTCAACCCTCTGTGTTAGCAGCCAGAGCCTTTGATCCCTTCTTTCCTTTACTGAGAGATGGTGTAGCTTTGGTTCTTGCCTTTGAGTTCACAGTTTTTTTGTCTGTAACTGCAACACTCACCAAGTATTCTTGAATACCCAAAAACTAATTCATTGCAAATGACAGAGCTATTTTATGATTTTTAAGGCACCTACCTTCATAATTGTATACATCTAAGCCTAGAAAAACTATTAGAAGAAAAGTACTCATGAACATTGGGTTGGACACTGAATCTAGCTTGGCTAGCTTTGCACCTTGTTCTTATGCTTTCTTTTAAAATTAATGCTTTTCACCAGTCATTAGACACTGGATTGGCTTGGTTTATTCACTCTCTCATGAGCCACGTTATTACTTTGGTAAGGACCCTATCACTAGAGAGAGTGCCAAATCCTAACCACTAGAACACCAGGGAAGTTAACCAGTTTCAACACAGAGAGACACAGTTGATTGGGATAGGGCTGACCCACACCAGTGGTAATAGTGAGCAGAAGTTCTAGGCCAGCTTTTATAGCCATCCATGCCTTCCAAAACTGAGTGGTTCAAGTGATGAGGGGATCCACGCCAAGCTGATGAAACACACATCAAAGATGAATGCTGCACATATTAGAAAGCGTATCATTTCTTCCAAGAGAATCAAACAGGATGGTTTAGTGAGACCCCAAATGTAGTTAATTATTTTAAATAGTTGAAGAACACTTGACGCATTGTTACTAAACGTTGGATATATACATAAAAATTCAAAAGGAAAATTTAATTGTGTAAGCATATTATTTATAGCTACAGAAGTAAAACAAAAAATCATTAATGGGCGTTGAAGCCAAAACCTCACATAAGACATGCTAATCCTTACCAATATTTCCAATCTTATAAAACAACATTTAAAAATAAAAATTTTTAGCAGGCTGTGGTGATATACACCTCTAATCTCAGTACTCAGGAGGCCAAGGCAAGAGGATCACTTCAAGTTTGAAGCCAGCTTGGACTACACAGTGGGTTCAAAGCCACTGTAAATCACATCACTATCTCACCACCACCTGGAATATATATAATGCATATTGCTATTCCAGCCAATAATAGAATACTGAAACAAAAAGATACTTTATCCTGAGCACATTTACATTCCCATTATTTTACCATAAAAAAATCTTTCTGGCCCTGCTATTGCACGTTTGTAATTTCAACAACTCAGGAGGCAGAAGTGGAAGGAAAAACAGTCAAGTTCAGCCTGTTCTACTTAGTGAGTCGCTGTCTGAAAATATATGTTGAAGTTCTACAGATGTAGATCAGTGCTCTAGTGCTACAATCCATGCAGCTCTTGAGGTTGCTGGGTGAAGGACCACAAGAGGAAAGAAAATAAAGACGAGACAAAGCTGGGGTCAGGAGGAGCCCTGTCTCCAGATGGGAAGGAAGGACCAGCTCAACGACTGTAGCACATTTATTTATACGCTCCCAAGAACAATGTCAACTTCAACCCCGCTGCCTAGCAATATCTTCTGCCTGGCTGGCCCGGGCCCTTCCCCTTCTAGCAGCTGGAACAGTTTGTTCACATGGCTTGTTTGGAGCTCTCTGTGCTTTTAGGGCTCCCCTTGTGTTAGCCTCACACATGATCCATCTCCATCTTCAACAGCTGCCTACAGTTTAGGACTCCTAGGTTTACTCCACAGTCGAAATTATTTTATTACTAACAATTAAACATCAGTGTTTGTCCTTTTCTAACTTGATCACTTAACAATTTACCCTGAACATCCTTCAAGTAGTGCGTTTCTTTGCATGCTGACTATCCTGAGCAGCATTCAAGATGGTGTCATTTTTAACAGTTGATTGTTGTGGTGAATAGATTTCACAAAATTGTCATATTTGTATTTCTCTGTTACAATATCTTGCAAAATTATTTTTAAAATATGCAATTTTTGGTTTAAAAAATTACATAGTGAGATCCTGTCTCAAATCATGTATGTATAAATAAAAATTTAAGATAATTTTGAAATGATGTCTTAGAGAGTGGGAGGGAAGGAGTGGAGAGCAGCATAAAAATGAGAAGTTTGTGTGGGTTGTTTTTTGTTGTTTTTTGAAACTCTTCATTAGTAGTTTGTTTCTATCATATACAACCCAGACATTTTAAAAAGTAAATTCAAGTTATATCCATATTATCGTCCCAGCCCATTTGCCAACACGGTTTTCCCTGATTTGATCCCCATGTGTTTTCCAGATCCGTGTCTTGTCACTGCCTCCCTTGCTTCCCTTTCTCTCTCTCTAATGCATGGACTTTGTTCTTCTTCCAGGTCATTTCTGTGAAAAGACAGTTAAAATTTATAGTCATTGAAAATTAGTCAGAGTTTAGTTGAGTTACATATGGGAGGTGTCAATAAACTATCATGACAGGGAAATGGCAATAAAAAATAAATAATATGCATTACACAACCCAGCAAATAACCTAAAACTACATTTCACCGTACACTTGCTCTCAAACGCATCAATTCAGATGAAATAATAACCAGGAAGCTGCTATTTGTTAGGAACCACTCAAGATGCTTATCTGTTTATGTTTACAACAGCCCTGCAAGGTAAATACCATTACTGTCCCTGTTCTTCAGATGTAGAGCCAGGAAGTAGTGAAGCCACTGTTGTGTTCCTGAGAGTTGGAGCTTTGTGTTCTTGATCAACACATTGCTCTGCAGTTATTGTATGTGCCATGCCCTAGAAGTCTACTTGCATTGAACTTTGGCAGGGCTAGTGGATCACAGAATGACCATATGCAGGCAGACAAACCAAACAGGTAGCTGAGTGTGGCAGCCCACACCTCTAGTGCTAACATTCCAAGAAGATAAAGCAGGAAGATTTCAAAGTTCAAGCCCTGGTAGCTTAGTAACTTAGTGAGACTCCATCTCGCAGAAATAAGAGGGATATAGCTCAGTGTGAGGGCCCTGGGTTCAATTCCCAGCACCAGAAAAATCTAACAAACAAAAACCAAAACAAGTTACATTTAGTTACTCAAAAAGCAATTATTTAACGGTAAAGGTCATTCACATGTGGCACAAAAACTTAAGAGTATCTATTTGGCCTCTGATACTCAGGCCCTTTCTCACCTAGGATGGAGCAGGATTTTAAAGATCACATGCTTCAAACTTAAAATGTGGTTGAATTCTGGAGGAAGCTGATCTTAAGCTCAGGATTTTTGTCTTTCTAAAGGGTTCTCATATACCCATCAACAGCTCTGAGAGCCTTAGACAAGAAACTGTGGTGTGTCTTATCGTTTACTCAGTCTAATATCTGAAAAACCCGTATTTGTATCAAAGTTGATGGATTTTAAGGAAGTCATGCAAGGATATTTAATAATTACATTTAAAGCAGATAAAAAAGACTATTTCCTTTGCTGAGTACAATATAGTTGATAACTAGTTAGAATAATGCAATTTATTTTAATAATAGCTGGAACATTACTGGTTGATCACAATAAATGAACCACCAAAGTTCCTACTTCTGGAAAATGTCATTAAAAGGAAAATAAGAAACAAAACAACTAAAGGGAATCAAATTAATAGTGGTTACCTAGAGAGAGCAGGATGACTTTAATTAACAGACATTCTGCTCATCACAGTTGTAATTCTTTCCTTGCCAGGTAGATTTAACTGGAGTTCAGGATTAAATGTGTTAACCCTTTTGTTGTCAATGAACAGCCACTGTAACTCACAGATCTGAAAATTCCAGGACAGGAGGCTACAACCAGATGTGGCCTCTATGCCATAAATGTTCTGATGACACAGGAGAAATATAACTCCCCACCTATTACCTATTAGGTGTTAAATATGGCGAATTTGTGTTCCCACAACATCAAAGAATGAAGTCACGAAGGAGTTAGGAGAGTTTTATGGGCAACAAGAAGAAGAGGTTAGCTCTTGGATTTCCAGGAGGGATCCTGAATGGGGCAGCCATGGAGGCCTTTTGACAGAATGAATGTATACAGCAAAGTCACAATATAGGTACAACACGGGTCAAACTACAATCAACCCATAGGATTGCAACTATAACCGCTTAGCTAATATTGATCCAATGGGGAAATCAGTCATGTAACAAGGGTGCATGGAAAGAACAAAGACATGTTTGGAAAAAGATGGGACCAGATGCTCTTTACCCACCTGAGTGACTGATGCTTGTCTGTACTTTCTGGACTAGGTGATGCTAATTTTAGGATAATCCTAAATGTTTGCTTATGACTTAGGGAGGCACATAGGCTTGGCTATTACATCTTTATCTTTTGAGGCCTGGTCTTCTTCAGATGTGCCTCCAAGCAGTAATTTTGATGTCTTTATTTTTGTGCTCAGTTCTCTGTATATTAATTTTTATGGGAGACTGGCAAGCTGTGCTGTCCTGAGAACAAAGCACTTTACCTTGATCTTTCCCTGACCTCTCCTTCAACTCTATTCACTGAGAGATATTCAGAGTTGTTTATATTGAACCAGATGTCCCCTTAACTGGCCAAAATAATGAGGGTGAATCCAGCCAGTCACCAGTAGCCTCATTAATAGCAAAGCAGAAACACCCAGGTGAGAGTTGAACCACCTGCTAATGGAAGGAATGGAAGCTGGAGCAAAAGCTTGTGAGATTCCAGGACTAAGATGTGAGATAACATCTCAACTGAGGCTATGGGACTAGAAAGAATTATACCTTCCTTAGGTAAAAGAAAAAAGATGAGAATTTGTATATATGCACTTAAGATAGCTAAGATAATTGTGCTACTAATTCTATTAGTTCTTGGAACAAAACAGTTAACATTGATAGGACTGGACCAATTTTGCATGTTTATATCTGGTAACCTGAGGAACTCTTTTGAAGACTGCTTTACAAAGTAACAACATTAGTTATCTTCCTACCACCTTGTTTTGAAAGCCTATACTGTCATTGTTTTGAGTTCTTTGTTATTGTTATTTATTTGTTGTTTTTATTCCTTGTTTTTCTAGTAATCTGTTTTGTTTTGTTTTGTTTTTCCCTCAAATGAAGAAAGTATAGATGTATATGTAGAGACTTATACTTGCCTAGAACTTCTTACAGGAATTGATTGTATTATGAGTGATGATATGAACAGCTACTTTGAAGAAAAAAGACATTATGGTAGCCATTGCTGATTTCCTATCATGTGATGAAGTCCAGTAATTCTTTTATGCTTTGTTTAGATTGGTTTCAATCTGTTTGTACTATTTAATTTCAATATATATGAAGGTTTGGACAGCTATTTTGAAGAGAACAATATGGTAGCCATTGTTGGTTTTCCTATTGTCTGGTTTTGAAGATCTGTAATGCCTTCATTTTTCTATTTTGACAAGTTTTATACTATTTTGTTTTGTTTGAATTTATACTATTTTATTTTGTTTGAATTTGTTTGTGTGAAGATATGGGCAACTATTTGGAAGAAAACAAGAGACAATGTGGTAGCCAATGTTGATGTCCTGTTGTCTTATTTTGAAAGCCTGTGTCACTCGGATTGTTTTGTTCTGTTTTGTTTTATGCTCTTTAAAATAAAAAAAAAGAATTATACCTTCCTTACCATAAAGGTGTCAGTCTTGCATAAATCAAACTATCCTTATATTGCAAAATGGAGACCTTCGTACATGACACAAAACTGCTCTGTTTCTCATTACAGGCAATAACTGCAAAGTTTCTTATTTCTAGCACTCTGCCACAACCTGCAGCTCATGCAGTAAAAACCATGAGCTTTTGGAAGTGTGACCCTTTGTTTCATAGAATGCTTTAGGTCATCCCAGGGCTCCTCAACTGGAAACTTTCTCTTTTTGTCTTACTTTTACATCCACTTTCCATACTGCCAGAGGAAGACTTGAACACTCCTCAGGGGTTTCAGTAAATTTCTATCTAACTCAGCTGCCTATTAGCTGCCTATTAGCATGTGGCAGGACACAAAAAAATGTGTGTGTGTGTGTGTGTGTGTGTGTGTGTGTAGTCTCCCTCTTCTTATAAAGCCACCTGGGATCAACTATGAAGGCTCTACCCTAATCACCCTATTTAATGTTAACCATCTCCCAAAGGCCCCACCGCCAAACACCACAGTTGAATTAAGTTCCATTATCTTTATACTACAGAATAGGAATTTGATATCAACATATGAAGCCTTGGGGAGACATTCAAACCATATCCAAATCATAACAAATTGATGCAAATTAACTATCAAAAATGAGGTATGACAGATTCCTCTATGACAACAAAGTTAAAGCTTATAGGAGTGTTACCAAAAAATGCAGAAGGTATAATAAGAAATACGGTAAAACTGGGTTCTAAGGGTTTCATCCATACATGGGTCATTAATCACTTAGCCAACTTATGACCATGATCAGAGAATTCTAATCATATCTTGCAACAAGAGTCTGTCAACCTCATAAGAGTTTCCTTCTTTTGAACTTCTGTTCTCAAACTTCCTGACAAAGCATAATATGTAGAAGATGCTGTTCTGGTCCTATTTTATGACCAGAAGCTGATAGCACTTATCCAACTTGGCAGCACTAAAAGCAACATCTATGTCTTTACTGGAAATCTTTAAAGACTGCAGAATCAAATAATTTGGTACACAGAGAATTCCTGAAATTCATCCAATGTCTGGCCCTGAGCCAACCCCTAGGCCACTGGAGTATTGTATCCCAATTAGTGTAAAGCACATCATGTGGTTATGAATTTGTATGTATGCAAAGTGAAAAAATATTACTAGCAGGTACATAATGATAGGCAAGAGGCAGCAGAGTTTAAGAAACAGAAGATGCTCACTAGGACTCACAAGTACTCAGAAATGGGGCATGAATGAAAGTCTCAAACATGGGGAGGCAATTTGGAGAAGCACATTGGGTGAACTGCTGAATCGGGAGTGTTTAGAGAAAGCCACGCTGCCACTCACACTGGTGTTCCTTTCAGCTCAGGTTCAGTGCGCACACTATCTTGGGAAAGGTTCTAAGCCTGAGAAGAAAGATGACAGGTCCATCAGCTGTAGCCAAGCTGCTGCATTGGCACTGAATGTGCTAGTCGTGGCCCATTGTCCGTCTGTCCTCGGACTAATCTATGTGGAGACAGAGCCCAGTGAACAAGGTATTCACTGAAGTGCACCTTTTCAGATTAGGGCGCTAAGGAAGATGTGAAGCCAGAGAATCACCTAAAGGATTGACTTAGAGTCAAAAAAACCTAATGATAAAAAGAAACAATGGTTTGATCCTTTACAGGGTCCTGAACCTAGGCATTGAGCAATCTGTAGGACATAGACTCGCAAGTATGTGTAAGATCTATAAATGACATGATCTGAGGGTGAAGGAAAGACACGGGAGCAGTGCCATTGAGGGCACTCCCTCATCGCCACCACCAAATGCACCAATACCTGCCTATGGTATCCCACCCAGCTTCCTCTCTAAATGTCACAGTGGATTCAGGATCCAATTAGGCTCCATCTCAGCATCCACAAAAAGTAGCAGGGCTAGGGTGCCTGTAAACTCTCTCCTACCACCTTGTGAATACCATTGAATTCCAAGCAGATTGGCCTTTCTCTGTAGAACCCTAAATGTCACTGAGTCCACAGGCTGATAGAGTTTGCCTGAGAAGTGTAAACAATTTAGCACGAGTGGAAAAGCAGACAGCAGGATCAGGTGCAGAAGGTATTGCATGGTGTGCTCACCCAGAGAGGTGTAGACAAAGCAGACACAAGTATCTTAATGGATTATTGCAAAAAAGGGACAGAGACTGAGAAATCCCATCCAGACATCAGGAGAAGGGCAAGTGCTTCTCCCACTGTTCCTTCTTTACTTAAATACAGTTACCGGTATTTGATTATAAAACAGAGACAATGGTCTTACCCACAGAACAATAGATGAAATCTCACAGAGCTCTGCCTAGAGAAGAATAAAGAGGCAGGCTTGATTGTCTGTCCAGACCATTAAGCCAATTCATTCACTGTTAGGCAAGAGAAAAAATCATAAGAGGGGAACAAATTCAAGTACCACTTTCCTAGCCATGTCCACAGATGACTGGAACTCAGCCTTCCACAACCACTATGAAACAAAATCTATTTTTGATCTAAGGAGGAGGTACATACTGAATAAATTTAGACTGAAGTATAAATAGGACTTATGTAAGAGATCATTTGTTCAGTGGTACCCTAAAACATAAGACACATGGAAGTCGGATTCAATAGCTACTAGATGACTCATAAAATGTAGACTTATAGGAGGTAGAACATGTTAGAGAATGACACAAAGCTATAAAAAATTTACTCATTATAAAGATAAAAAATTAGAGCTGGGGATTTAGCTTAGCAGCATAAGTGCTTACCTGGAAAGCACAAGATTCTGAGTTCAATCCCTGGTACCAAAAAAACAAAACAAAACAAAGATAAAAATAATTTAAACCTAGAGAAAGAACTTAATACCAAAGTAAATGAGGCACAGATCACAACCACAGAAGAGCCTCCCTATGACACATAATGCTCAAAATCCTCAAAATTCAGCACAGAAATTACCATTAAAACTTCTTAGAAAAAAAGAACAGCCTATCTAAATAACAACAAATTTCTCAATACCAACATTAAAGGCTTGGTGAGCTGTAGCAGTTTTTTACAAGCCATTAGAGAAAATAATTGCCAGCCCAGATCACTGTATCCTGCAAAACTGTTCCTCAGAATTGATGGAGGAGAAGATATTCTGTGACAAAGAAAGTATTTTATAAATTTATAAAACAAAAGTTTGTGATCACCAAACCAGTATTGCAAAAAGGACTTAAAAGAATCCCAAACAGCAACAGCAAAGCCAACATCACCTAAGAGCTCAAAGGAAAGAATATGTCTCATTAGGAAAGTATTTAAAATGGAGGGAAAAAAATAAAGAAATCAGCACTGAAAAAATTGCAGTGGAAAAATTCAGTAAATACCTTTCAGTAATATCACTACTTTCATATTTTTATGATTTCCATACTGGATGTAATAGTTTACATTCCTACAAATAATGCAGAAGAGTTCCTTTTTCTCCACATTCTTGCCAGCATTTGTTGTTCTTTGGGTCTTGATGAAAATCATTCCTACAAGATAGACAGCATCCCAGTGGTTTTGTGATTTGCATTTCTCTAATGGCCAAAAATGTTCAAGCTTTTGATGTGCTTTGTTAGAGGCTTTTATTTTTTCTTTTGAGAAATACCTAGTCTTGTCAATGCTTCGGTTTTGATTCTTTTAATTTTTGGTGTCTGAATTTTGAATTATTTATAAATTCCAGATATTAGTCCTTTACCAGAGGATTAACTTTCAAAATTTTCTATTCTGAAGACTGTCTCTATAGTCTATTGATTTGTTTTTGTTTTTGTTTTTGTTTACTGTGATTGCATCTGGCCATGTGGTTCAGAAGCTTTAGGGCTTGTGGGAAAAATGTTTTATGGTAAAAATTTGGAAAACTTTGGAGATATGATCTAGAGAAACCCCAGAATTCTGTAAAAAGAGCTACATAAATGATTCTTGTCAGAGCACAGAGAATCAGAATACTGATTGAAATGTGCAAAGAAAGTTTAAATAAGGAAAGCATTAGCAGTGGGAACAGAGGCCTTGTGTAGTACATTTTAGCAGAAAAATTGTCTACTTTTTGGGCATCACTTGAGTTGTTGCAGGAGAACAATATTAAAGCTAGAAGACCAGCCTTGTGCAGGAAACAATATCAAAACAGCCCAATGTTCAGATGGTAGCTTGGGTACTGGTGGTTCTTTTAAGTCAAATTTATAATGAGAATAAGGAGCAAAAGACAGAGTATAAAATTTATATACTTACATTTTTTCCCAGAATGAATGACATGTGTAGTTGGGGACAAAAGAAAGGCATGTCTGCAAGGTCTTAGTATTACTGAAAGGAAATCAATATTCTGGACAAGGATAACTGGAAAGATGTCACAATTGTATCACAAAAATAGCAAGACACCACTGATTCCAGGCTCAAGTGTGATGTGTAAACCAGTTCACTGGAAAAGAGATCTCATGGTCCTCCTGCTCAATAAGGACCTCTTATGGAACTGCTTTCCTGGGACTCTTCTGACAGGCTTGGACAGCCAGGCATTCAGGAGCCATGGTCCAGGGATGCTTGGCTACTTTTCAAGCCATCAACCCACTTTGTCCATATGATGCTTGTTTTACTATTGTACAGAATTCAAGACTTGTGAAATCAAGGAGTCTTCCACCAAAATTTCAAAGGAAGGTCTGGGAGGCCAGACCAGGGGGTTCTGAGAGAACAGTATAACATGGTGGCCCATAAGCCAGGGAAAGCCAATGAAATGCAAAGTGTAAAGCTAGCATAGGAAAGATATTGTTTCACTGCATCCAACAAGGCTATGGGCAGGGGGGCCTTTCCCAGCCTCGCGAAACTCCTAACTTATCACACTGTCCCAAACACCAGGTACAGGATTACATGACTTAACATTTGCCCAGTGTGGTTTCAGTCTTACTTTATTCCTATTTTTTCTCTTTCTCTAATCCCCCTCCCTTTGAAATGGGAATAAACTGTATGATCTTGTACTTTGGGATTTTGCAATTTGTGTTTGATTTTTACAGAGGTTGATACTGAGAGTCTACCTCGAGGCTCAGGAGAGATTGGGACTTGAACATTTGAAAAAAGTACCACAATTGAGTGTTTGGAGAAAGAAATTGTTGTGTTTCTAACTGTATGATGCATAGTTGTATTATGTCAGGGAAATTATGCACTTGACATTATCTTTATTTGGAGATTAAATATGGTTGAAGAGGTACATTTCCATGTGTCCAGATGAGTCATGGAGGCGTGAACTTGACTTCTATACCTGGTCACTTGCCCCCTTTTCTCTGGAGCTTCTCTTCTGCTTTTATTCTCAGCCACCATGAATTAAGCAGCTTTGCAGCATTATGCCCTTCTGCAGAAATGTTCCTGCCTTGAATCCTGCCAGTAATAAACTAAATGTTCTAAAGCTATAAATCCAGCTAACCTCTCGTGATTTTTGTTGGGGGTGCTGGGAGTTGTCTCCAGCTAATGGGAAAACTGACTTACACATAAACAAAATTGATCTACCAATTAATGCAATTCCTACTAAAATACTAAATAACTTCTTCATAAAAATGGAAAAAAATCACCTTAAAAATACTCCTAATGTGAACATGGAAGCACAAAAGCCATTAAATATACATAAATGTAAGACAAGAGAAACAAATCTGAATGCATTATAAAACCCCAGTTCAAAGATATAGAAACCTAAATAGCACAGTACTGCCCTAAAACAACAAAAAAAAATAAAAGGAATACCCACTAAAACCCACATGTCCCAGTAGAACAGAAAAGAGAACAAGAAGTAAGTAAAACCATGTACCATGTACCTGTCGCCAATTGATTTTTGAGAAAGGCTCTAAAATACATTGGATAAAGAAAGTTCTCTTCAATAAATGGTGCTGAGAAAACTAGATATCCTCTTACAGGAGAAATAAACTACATGCCAAGCCCTCCCCAGTAACAGAAGTGAACTCAATGTGAATAAAAATTTAAAGACCCAAAACTGTAAAACTACTAGGAGCAAACACACAGGAAATGCTTCATGAATTGGTTTAAGGAAAGACTGTAGATTTGACTACAAAGCATACACAGCAAAAGCAAAAACTGGCAGATAGGATTATATCAAAGAAAGAGTTTCTGCAGAAGAAGCAGCAGACTGAAGGGACCACAAAAATAACGTTTTCAAGGTATTCATCAACAATAAATTGATAATAAGAATATGTAAGGAACTAGAAAAACTCAACAGGAAGCTGTAGCAACAGTAATAATAACCTACTTTAAATTTGGCCAATGACTTGAATAGGTATTTTGAAAAGGAAATACATGTAAAGACTCAACAAGTATGTAAAAAAGGCTCAGCATCAATAATCACCAGGGAAATGAAAATCAAACCTACAATGTGATTGCACCTTATCCCATTTAGAGTGGTTATTGCCAAAAAGATTTTTTAAAATGGCAAATGCTGGTGTGCATACAGAAAAAGGGGAATTCTCAGTGTAGTGTTAGTTAATATATTACTATGTTGCAGAGTTATTATGGAAAACTATATGAAAGTGTCAAAAATAAGAAATAGTACTGTCATATGATCCAGCAACTTCACCACTGAATGTATATGCATATCTAAAGGAAATTAAATTGATATACTTTAAAAATCTGCAGACTTGTGTTTGTTGCAGGACTATTCACAATAACTGAGATATAAGGTCATTATCAATGGATAAGTGGAAAAAGAAAAATATATATATATACACACACACAATTGAGCATTAATCAACAATATAAAAGTATGGAATTCTGTCTTTTGCAAAAACGTGTATTATGGGACATATTACATTAAGTGAAATATGTCAAGCATCACAAGACAAGTACTGCACATTCTCCCTTATATGTAGTAGCCAAAAAGTTGAATTTTTATAGGTAGAAAAGAGAATATTGGTTACCAGATTCTGGGGGGATGGGACAGGATGATGGAGAGACGATGGCTAACGCATACGGAGGTACAATTGGACAGGAGGAATAATCTCCAAGGATAAATACTGCTGACAGCAATCAAATGAATAGTTCAAAATGGCTAGTGCAGAGGTTTTGGAACATTATGAACACAAATAAATGATACTTGTCTATGGTGATAGATTATGCTCTTTAGTATGAGCTGACCATTATACATTACACATATATATATATATATATATATATATATATATACACACACATATATATATTATGCATATATTTAGACATCATAGTGTGCCCCATAAATATGTGCCATTACTATGTAATTACTGTGCATTATATAATTTATATAATTACTATGCATCATATAAATTATAAAATATATAGTGCATATCTTCTTCCTTTTCTGACCTCAGAAGGAAACTTTTGAGAATTTAATCATTTAACTATGATGTTTCATATAGTGTTTTATATATATATATATATATATCCATAATTAGATTAGGAAAGTTTGTGTGCATTTTATAAGAAATTTTTTTAATTTTTATTTTTTATTTTTATGTTTGTAGTACATAGTGACCACATTTCTCAGGTGAAATCAGGACATGCTCATAACATGTCTTCAATCTTATTTCATTACACTCCCCCTACCTCCTCCATCCCTCCATCTCTTGGCCCACTTCCCATTCCATAAGGGATATTTTCAGATGAAACCAGATCTTAATAAAGTGAACTTGATTAACTACTGAAAATATTATGCTTTTCCTTTCTCCACCTGTTAACATGGAAGGAATCATTAATTGATTGTCAACGTTGAGTCCTGTTGTAACTGAAATAATCATATACATTATGGTAGATGTAAGTTATTGTTTCTAAGTGTACCATCTTTAGAATTTTTATTTATGTTTCAAAGTTCAATTGACCTGTAATTTTCTTCTTTTATTGTCCTTAGTATGTTTTGACATCACATTACATCTTTCCTTATAAAATAATTTATTGAATGTTCTTTATTTTCATTTTTGAAAGGGTTTCATGAGGTTAAAATTATTTGTTCTCTCGGTATTTAAAAGAACTAACCAGACATGGTGTCTGGAATTTTATTTATAATAAAATTTATTTTTATTTACCAATAATGTTTCCTTGATAGTCACAGATAGGCAACTGTTCTTCAAGGGAAAAAAATTAAAACAATGGCGCAGAATTTCAAAACAAGATAGTAAGAAATTAACAATGGTTAATATATTGTGTTATCTTCAAAGTAGTTGCTCAGATTACAAGATAGAGGCGTGTATGATTGATCAAACAACTGTAAGCACAAATCTTTTTTAATGGACTAAAAGATATCAGTAATATAGCTATCTTAGCTATCTTTTATATACATATTTTTCTTTTTCCTTTCTTTTTTTCTCCTTTCACCCATCAATACATTTTTGAAAGCTATATTTTTTTTTATTTCAACAATCTCATTTTGTCTAAATTTCCAACTGTAGTAGCTTAAATGTGTTTATAACATCCCTGTATTACAATTTGATCACTGCAACTCTTGTTTTTCTTCCTTTTTACTCCCAACCTTAGTTATTTTTGCTTTTTTTCTTCTGCTTTTTTTCCCTTGATTGATCTCACCAGAGAAAAAGTTTTTCAAAGAACTAACCTGAAGCTTGAGTATTTCTGCTTTGCTTGTCATTAAATAACATCTACTCTCAGTTTCACAACTTCCTTTCTCCTGCTTTTTTGGAGGATATTTTTTTTAAGAGAGAAAGAAAATTAAAAAGACAAAATAGGGGGGAAAATGAAGAAAAAGTAGAATACAGAGTTCAAAAAAAATAACATCATAAAATCACTGGTTGATACATTACATATTGCTAACTTAACAATAGTTGTTAAAGTTACAGAGTCAAAGCGTAAAAAGTGGCTTGACGATGTTTTTATAACACCATTTTCCATGTCCACACAATAATGGTTCACATACTGTATTCTCCTTATCTTCCCTTTTCTAGCACAACTTACTGTTCTCTCACTGCATTTTCTTCACTAACGCTAACTTTTATGAGTATACATTTTACAGTGCTAACTCATCTCTAGTTTTCCTGCTAAGCAGTATTCATTACCTGACCCTTCTTCCTCCAGCAATAGATGCGAAGCTCGGGAAAACCACGAGTGATTTTCTTTCCCTTGCAGTGCTAAATTTGAATGGAAAAGGGACACAATTTTGATAGCATGGATACTTTAATAATTCATTAAAATATACATGTATTGGTTGAAAACTGCTGTATATGATTTCAAATTCAGCAAAAAGATCACTAGATACACCTATCAAGTGGAGTAATGAATGGATCACAGAGAATGTATTTTGAAATATTATCTCTTGGTAAGTTGACCTTCAGATCTAGGGCTCGTCCCAAATCATGAGCACTGACTCAGGAATCTTGTGAGAGACCACAGCCGTAGCTGGTCTGCTCTGTACCAGGATGCATTCCCTCGTGCCTCACAACAGAAGAACGGTTCCCAACTCACTTATCTCCGGCTCTCTAGCATGCCCCTGCTCACGTGGTTTCCTAATGGGATAATACCATGGCTGTTCTGTTTGCAGATACCCTGGCCTCTGCATCTTGCCACCAATCGTACTGCCATTCCCTAACCCCGCACTGAAGCAAAAGTGAAATGAGTTTCCTCCTGGGGCAGGGCTGGAGAAACTGCAGCCCTTACTCTTTTTGCTCTTTTACAAAAGGCTTTGTCTCAACAAGTCACCATTTCTAATAATAATTGTTTCTGCTCACTGCTGAATGTCACAGAAGCTTTTCAGAGATTCCTTTCCTAGCCTCTATACTATACTATAATACAGAGTATCATACTATAGTATAATACTATACTATAATACAGAGTATGAAACTGGCAACTAGAGAGCAATTGGAGTAGCTGAGGTCTTCTGACAGCTGCAGCACTTTGGGCTGGTTATAGCCTCAAACACCAAGAGAATCGGTTCAGGAACCTACAAGAAACTCTACGTGAGTGTCTCATATGTGTTCAGGGAACACTCCAAGTCAAACACAGCCCATCCAACAGGAAGAAGGATATACTGGAAAATAATCTCACTTTCTTGCCTATATATAGAGTCTCCAGACCACTCATACCTTACTTCTACCCAAGAGTTTGTTCTCTTATCCAGAAGTCTGAGCTATAGTCTCAAGACATCCAGGTGAGTTTCTCTGACTTTCCGGAATACAAATTGCCTTGCTGCGCAGGCATGGAGGGAGGGATGGAGGACCAACATCCTTCTTCTGTATGCAGAGTTGGGTTGATGAGCCTTGGGTTTGTGGTAATACTGTGTCTTAGTCTGTTTTGTTGCGAAAAGAAAATACCTGAGAATGAGTGATTGCGTATGTCTGTGGCCAGCTCACTGATTACAAATAGAAGGACAGACTGGCCAGGCATAGGTTATATTATCAGGCACTCAAAGATACCTCAGAGGAAGTAAGCTTCCTCCTGTTTTCCTTAAATTTCTAGAGGGGTAACCGAATCTTTCAATTACTTGAAAACCAACTATGTACTACACCTCACAAAGACTGAGATGCTGCTGAAATTCTGAAGCACCCTACCTAGCCTGTTTGTTTCTCAAAATGAAAAAAGGTCACCTCCTTTCCTCTCCTCACCCAGCTAAATAGCTACAAAGGTGCTAGTTAATTAGGCCGAGCAGCCAGCACAGTGGCTCTCCTGGGTGCCCCTGCTCATCCAGGCTTCCGAATACAATTATACGGCTATTCTGTCTGCAGAACCCCTGGTCTTTGCATTATACAAAAAAACTGTCTCAGAATACATATAGAAACTTTTTCACCTTCCTTCATTGTACTGTCTTTTCTTCCTTTTCTAGCAGTGGATAGAACCATGGTGACAACTCCCTCTGCCACATTCCAGGCCCTCATGAATGGAGTGACAAGCTGGGATTTTCCCAAAGACCCCATCCCCAGCGAACTCCTCCTGATCGGGGAGGCCTCCTTCCCAGTGATGGTGAATGACAAGGGCCAGGTGCTCATTGCTGCCTCCTCCTATGGCCAGGGTCGCCTTGTCATTGTATCCCATGAAGGCTACTTGCTGCATGCTGGCTTGGCTCCATTTCTTGCCAATGCAGTGTCTTGGCTCCGTGTCTCCCCTGATGCTCCCACTGGGGTGCACCCATCCTTGGAACCCCTAGTGAGCATCTTGAAGAATGCCGGGGTGGAGGCACAGACTGTGGCAGAACCGGGGGAGCCCCAGGGGTCTTACTGCATCAGTGCCTACCATGACACCTTGACTGAGAAGCTCATCCAGTTTGTGAAGCGTGGTGGGGGCTTGCTCATTGGGGGCCAGGCCTGCCAGTGGGCCAGTCAGCATGGCTGTAGCAAGGTGCTGACCAGTTTCCCTGGGAATCTGGTGACAAGCGTCGCTGGAGTGTACTTCACTGATGTCTCTGGAGACAGGGACCACTTTGAAGTCTCTACAAAGGTGCCCGACATCCCACTCCATGTCAAGTGAGTGATGCTTTCTTAAGAAAATGCTGGTTCATGTTAAATGACAACTTTCTGTACAGGACAGGAGAAATTAGTCACTATGGAATGGAGTGATTTCAAATTGTCAGTGTAATTATTCCCTATGGTAGTTAAGAAATGATGTTATCTGTTTCCTACATGGGAACTGAATGGCTTGAAGACAGGTATTTTGCTGGTTTGGGTTTATTTTTGTTTTGTTTAGCAAAGGCCCTCTCAGTTTCAAATACATAAAGGTACTGAAAGTGTAAAACAAATGTGCACAGTGTCATTACAGTTCATAACTGTTTCTCTTCCTTTCACCTCACACCATTATTCTATCCTGTAACACTGGTACACAATGTGCTAAGTAAGCACTGAGTCCGTGAATGAATAGAAAGTGAGGGTCCTGGTACTTCAGGGATAGTGTGGAAAGTGCACTTGAGTAAGCCATGGCCTTGCAATGCGGATCTTTTCTCTTTAGAAGAAGACTGAGATCATTGGGAGAGGGTTAGGCCTAAAAGAAAGTGAAGCAGCACCATGAAGATAGAGCCAGAGGAAGTCCTCTAGTGTTTCTTTCTGTAGTGGAGTAGAATTCTCTATAAAGAGTCAAAGAAAATTTGACGAGTGAAGAAGTGTTTTTATAATCTTATGAGTATGGTATTCAAATCTGGTATGATTTGAATCCCAAGAAATAGGTCAAAACTCTTCCATGTGTATCATTTGCCTGAGTATGTCGTGTGCTTTGGCACAGGTGAAAAGTTTCCTATGGAGTGACTATAGCATAATTTAATCATGAACATTTAGATTAGAGCTAATTACCTATTCCTTAGAGTTTCAAATAAGATATTTGTGTGCCATTGCATACAAAATATTTTTCAGCATAGTCTTAGGAGATGAATAGCTAGTTCAGAAATACTTGCTTTGGTAATGTTGATGGATACTGTTAAATTGTCATTTTAATAGGTGATATTGATTTACAGTCATAGCAAAATATAGTCCAGACTATCTCTGTTACTGGATGAAGTTCTGTTTTTTAGTACAAAATGTGAAGCTGTTATGTGTGTTTCCCTTTTTATAAATACACAGGACATTTTTGTACATTTATAGTAATTCCTATTTCTTCCTTTATTAATCTAGTTTTTCTCTTTTTCTTATTGGCTGCTAAATGTTTCTCCAACATTATAGATACCACTTGCCATTTAACATGTTTCAAATATTCCCAATATTTTTTCTTCATTTCTATTTTTGTCTTACTTGTATCTTTCATATTGGTTGTAGTCAAATTTGCCAGTTTTTTTCATCATAAAATGCTTTATTGCTTAGAAAATCTTTTTTCCCATTCCAAATTTGGTAATACATTTCCAGATACTTTTTCTAGTGTTCTTTCTTTCTTTCTTTCTTTCTTTCTTTCTTTCTTTCTTTCTTTCTTTCTTCCTTCCTTCCTTCCTTCCTTCCTTTCTTTCTTTCTTTCTTTCTTTCTTTCTTTCTTTCTTTTTCTTTCTTTTTCTTTCATCTGTCTTTCTGAGACAGGGTCTTGCTATGCAGTTCAGGCTGGCCTTGAGCTCACTGTGTAGTCCAGGCTGCTCTTGAACTTGCAACAATCCTCCCACCTCAGCTTCCCAAGTGCTGAGATTACAGGCGTGTGCCAGCACACTGGCTTTTTCCAAAGTTTTCATAACTGTATATTTTACATTAAGATGTTACAACCATAGGAATCATTGTTTTATGTCATATATTTCAAGTGTTCTCCATTAGAACCATTCTGTGGCCTGTTAGATACCGGGCAACATAGGTACTGGTGAGGACCAAACAAGGAAGGGAAACTCAAGTGTGTATTTATAGTGGCTAGCTGTTGTCACTTGAACTCTGCCTCTTGTCAGATTAGATTCTCATAGGACCACAAACCCTACTATCAACTGCACAGGAAGTTGAGGTTGAGTGCTCCTTATGAAGAATGTAATACTAATGATCTGAGGTGGAGCTGTGGTGATGATATTAGCCCTGGGGAGCAGCTCCAAATGCAGACTGACATTAGTACAGAAGTTTAACTGCAAAGAGATCATAATAAATCAGATGCTTGCAAGATTATTTCTATGAAAACCCTACTAGTGGCCCCATTCCCTGGTGCCAAAATGGTTGGGAAATGTTGATACCAATTTTTCTAAATTTATCACCAATGACAGCAACATTTACTGAAAAAAAATCAACATTCTACTCACTGGTTTTAAATATTGCTTTTCTATGTAATAAGCTCTCATATGTATAGGAATTTGTTTTTCAACTCTTTGCATCACTAACCTAATCTAATTCTGCACAAACCACACTGCTTTTGCTACTCAAACTATGAAGAAACTTTTTTATGTGGAGAAATAAACTCTTTTCCATATTCCTGTATGGTATCTAAATATTTCCATAATTTCTTATGTGCTTTTATATAATGAAAATTTTATACGAAACCTTCCCACCAGTTCATCAAATTCCCATAAAATATGTTGAGATCCTGAGCAGGATTATATCAGTTTAGAGATTCTTTAAGGGTAATTCATATTCAGAAATATTGAATTGATTCAATTAATCATACACATCTTCATTTATTCAAAATTTCTTTACATTCTTTATAAAGTTTTAAAGATTTCAGCAAAAAATGCTTGTAGAATGCTTGTGAGGATAGTCTTGACACTTGTATATTTTAATGCTTTTGAATTAAAAATTGTAATTTATATTTTAAAATTATAATTTCCATTTCCTAGTTAATAGGACAATTATTGAATTTTGTGACTATATTGGGTTCAAGTACTTTAGTTATAGTATTTTGTCTCAGTTTATTCTCTTAAGCTTTCTAGTAGTCTTCACAGGAAATAGTGGAAATTTTAGTCACTCAATTTTTATATTTTAAGGAGAAAAAACAAAACACAAGAAAAACAAGAAACAAAAGAGATAAACAACAATAACAAAAAAACCCTCAAACAATAACAATTTGGCTTTCAAAACAAGGTGGTAGGAACTTACCAAAGGTTGTTATTTGGCTTAGTTATCTTCAAAGGACTTACTCAGGTTACCAGATATAGATATGTAAAATTGTCTTAATCCTGTGAATGATAACTGTTTTGTTCCAAGAACTAATAGAATTAGTAGTACAATCATCTTAGCCATCTTAAGCGTATGCATACAAATTTATATCTTTTTCTTTTCCCTTTCTTCTTGTCTCCTTTTCCCTATCCTATGTCTTATTTTTCCCCTTTGAGCAGTTTCTTACCCTATCACAATATTTATTGAAGGTTTTGGATCTTATTTAGGCTTTCAGTTTCTTACACTAGGGAGAGAATACAGTATTTACACATATGAGGTTAATTTATTTCACTTATGCATATCCATTTATTCATAAAAGCCTCAGTGTGGTCTTTCTTTATAGCTGAGTAGTATTCTATTGTACAAAAATACCACATCTTTTTTGTCCATTCCTCAGCTGATGGGCATTTGAGTCATTTCCAAGATTTGGCTATTACAAATTGTGCTGCTATAAACATGGATGCACCTGTATCACTTTGGTATGACACTTTCAGTTCTTCTGGGAATATACCCAAAAATGGGATAGCTGGATCAAACGGGACCTCTGATCCCAGCCTTTTGAGAAACCTCCACACTGGTTTCCACAGTGGCTGCCCCAGTCTACGCTCTCACCAACAGTGCAGGAGAGTTCCTTTTCCCTCACAGCCCCTCCAGCATTTTATACAGGTAGTTTTCTTGATCCTGGTCATTCTTTCTGGAGATGGAATCTCAGTGCTGTTTTGATTTGCATTTCTTTAACAACTAATGATGTTGAACATTTCTTCATATATTTATTTCCCATTTTTATTTCTTCAGCTGAGAAATGAGTATTCTTCTCAGATGCCAATTTACAATTGGGTCTTTGAATTTTGGGGCCTGATTTTAATTTAAATTCTTTATATGTTCTACATAGAAGTCCTTTTTTGAGGGAAAATTGCTGAAGATTTTTTTTTTACCAATTTGTTGATTTTCTTTTCACTCTGTTGAAGATTTCTTTTGACATGCAAAAGCTTTTTAATAAAATGAGATCCCAGTTGTTGATTCTGAGGAGTATTTCCCATGCAGTTTGATTTCTGTTCATGAATTCTCTCCCTATGCCTATGCCTTCAAGATTTCTACCTAATTTGTCTTCCAGTAGATTTAGTGTTTCTGTTTTAATATTTAGATCTTTGATCAACTTTTACTTTAGTTGAATGCATGATGATAGGCATTGGTCTGCTTTTAAGTTTTTGGTATGTAGAAATCCAGTTTTTCCAGCACCACTTAATAAAGAGGCTGTCTTTCTTCCAGTGAACATGTTTGGCTCCTTTGTGAACGATAAGGTGGCTGAGAATGTTTGTAGTTGTATCTTCTAATCTATTCCATTGATCTTCAGGTCTGGTTTTATTCCAGTGCCATGATGATTTTATCACAGGAGCTTTGTAGTGAAACTTCCAGTCAGGGATTGTGATGCCTCCTGCCTTGCCTTTGTTATCCAGAATTGCCGGTGCTATTCTAGGTCTCTTCTGGTTCCAGATAAATTTTAGAAATGATTTCTGTAGATCTGTGAGGTATACAGTTTGGTATTTTGATCAGAATTGCATTAAATCTGTATAACAATTTGGGACAATGGCCATTTTCACAATGTTTGTTCTTCCTATCCATGAACAAGGAAAGTCTTTCTATTTTCTGAAATCCTCTTCGATTTCTTTTTTTTTTTAGAGTACTGTAAATTTTACTGTATAGCTCTTTTACTTCCTTTGTTAGACTGATTCCTAAGTATTTCATTTTTTGGATGCTATTGTGAAGAGTGTGGTTTCTTTAATTTCTCTCAGTGTGAGTTCATTGCTTGTGTACAAGAATACTATTGGTTTTTGAGTGCTGACTTTGTACCCAGCTACATTACTGAATTTTTTATTATATTTAAAATCATTCAATAGAGATTTGGGGGTTTTGTATGTAAAGTATCATGTTATCTGCAAATAATGATAATTTAACTTCTTCCATTCCCATCCTTACTCCTTTTCACTCTTTTGTCTGATTGCTCTGGCTAACATTTCCAGCACTATATTGAATAGGAGTGGTGATAGTGGACAGCCTTGTCTTTTTCCTGATGTTAGAATGAAAGCTTTCACTGGGAATATACCCAAAATAACCATTAATATGATGCTGGCTCTTGGTTTGTCATCGATGGCTTTTATCAGATTGAGGTAAAAACCATCTATTCCAATTCTCCATAGGGTTCTTATCATGAATGAGTGTTGGACTTTATCAAAAGCTTTTTATGCATCTATTGAAGTGATCATGTGATTCTTTTTTTAATTTTTTTTATTTAAAGAGAAACAAAAGCATATAAAGGGTAGAGATAACACAGAATTTCAAAAAAAAGATAAACAATAAGAAATCACTAGCTGACAAATTACATATTGTCCTCTTAGAAATAGTTGTTCAAGTTACAAAATTAAAGCATGCAAAGTAGATAGTCAAACAGTGAGAGTGTAAACAGCTACACATGCATGAATCTCTATATGTATTGATCATGTGATTCTTGCCTTTGGCCCTATTGATATGGTGCATTACATTTATTGATTTGCATATTTTGACCATCCCTTCATTCTTGCAATGAGTCCCCCTTGGTCATGGTATATAATTTTCTTGGTGACTTGCTGCATTCTGTTTGCCAGTATTTTACTGAGGATTTTTGCACCTATGTTCATTAGGGAGGTTGACCTGTAGTTCTCTTTTTTGGTTCTGTCTTTCTCTGGTTTTGGTATTAAGGTAATAATTGCTTCAAGAAATGAGTTAGGAAGAATTTCTTGCCTTTCAATTCCACCGAATCGTTTGAAGAGTGTTGGCATTAAGTCTTCTTTGAATTTCTTGTAGAATTCAGCTGTGAATCCATCAGGACCAGAGCTTTTCTTTGTTGATAAGGTTCTAATTACATTTTCAATTTTATTCACTGAAACTGGGTTATTCAGCAGTTTTTCTGGATCCAGCTTTGGTAATTAATATGTTTCTAGGACTTGTCCATTTCTTCTGCATTATCAAACCTATGAGAGTAAAGTTTCTTGAAGTAGGTATTGATGATCTTCTTTGTTTCCACAGGATCTGTAATGATTTCTCCCTTTTCAATTCTGTATTGCATTTGAATTTTTTCTTTCCTTCTTAAAAATAAGATTGGATAGGGGCTTATCAATTTTATTTATTCTTTCAAAGAACTAGCTCTTTGATTCATTAAATGTTTGCATTTTTTCTTAGTTTCAATTATGTTAACTTCTTCTCTGATTTATTCCCTTCTTTTGCTTTGGGTTTGACTTGCTCTTCTTTTTCTAGATGTTTAAGGTGTAGTATCAGGTTATTTATTTGTGTTTGTTTTATTTTTGTGATGTGGGAATTCAGTGTGGTAAATTTCCCTCTGAGGACTGCTTTCATTGCATCCCACAGGTTCCAGTAAGTTGTATTTTCATTTTCATTTGCTTGTATATATTGTTTAATTTCTTTTATTTCCTCTGTAACCCATTGATTGTTCAGGAGTGTATTATTTAATTCCCATGTGTTTATCAAGTTTTTGCAGTTTCTTTTGTTATTAATTTCCAGTTTCATGGCACTATGATCAGATAATATCATGGGATAATTTTGATTCTTTTGCATTTACTAAAGCATGTTCTATGAGGTAACACATGGTCTATTTTAGAGAATGTTCCTTGTGAACCAGAGAAGAAAATGTATTCTGCTGTGGTTGAGTGAAACACTGTGTACATGTCTACTAAGTCCATTTGTTCACAGGTTTGATTCAGTTCTATTATTTATTTGCTGATTCCTTGTCTAGTCAATCTGTCTCTTTGTGTCAGTGAGGTGTTAAGGTCTCCCACTGTAACTGTGTTATTACTTATTGGTCTTTGCATGTCTGTTAATATTTGTTTTATATAGCTGGGCGCTCCCAAGTTTGGTGCATATATATTTAAGATTGTTATCTCTTGCTCTTGAAATTTTCCCCTAACCATTATGTAGTGACCTTCTTTATCTCTTTTGACAGTTTTTGGTTTGAGGTTGACATTACCTGCAAAGAGAATAGCTACCCCTGCTTTTCTCTGGGTCTCTGTTGCAAGAAGTATTGTTTTCCATCCTTTGACTTTCAGTCTATGAATTTCCTTTTGGATTAGATGGGTTTCCTGTATACAGCATATGGTTGGATGTTGTTTCTTGATCCATTCTGCCGGTGTGTTTCATTTAATTGGTGAATTGAGGTCATTTAGATGAATAATTATGTGATATATTTGGCTTATTTTTGTCATGTTCTTTGTGTTGTTGGTTCGTTGCCTTTCCCCTCTGTTTGGTTGCTGTGCTTTTTCATTTTATTCTGTTGGTGCACTTGAAGTTGTAGTTATTTTTATATCTATCTAGAAAATCTTTCAATATTCTTTATAGAGTTGGTTTGGTGATCATGAAGTTCTTCAGCTGTTCTTTGTTATGGAATTACTTTATTTCTGCATCAATTTTTAAGGGATAGTTTTGCAAGGTACATCAATCTGGGTTGGAAGTCATTTTATTTAAGGTTTGAAATACTTCAATCCACGCTTCTTGTCTTGACTGTTTGTGCTAAGAAGTCTGCTGTGATTCTGATGCACTTTCCTTTATAAATGATTTGATTCTTTTCTCTGACAGCTTTTAATATTCTGCTCTTATGTTGAATTTCTGGGATGTTGATTATTATATGTCTGGGTGTAGATTTATTTTGGTTATGGCTAGCTGGAATTCCATGTGCTTCCCTTATCTGTTTGTCAGTTTCTTTTCCCACTTTTGGGTAATTTTCTGCTATTGCTCCTGCAAACAGTCTTTTTATATCTTTGTGTTTTCACTTTCTTTTTTTGTTTACACCTATCAATTTTATATTGCCTTTCTTTGCATCATCTTGCAACTGTTGAATAGTTATTTCCTGATTCCTTGTTATTTTTAAAAGATCTTTCCTTTCCTGTTCACTAGCTGTAATCTTGTTTTCAAGATCACAAAGACTATCTTCACATTCATTCAGATGGTTTTGCCAGCTTTTGATGGAATTTTTTTTTCCTGGATATCTCTTTGACTCTATTTCATGCATTCTAATTCTTTCTTATTTTGTTCATTCAAGTTTTCTACCATTTTTCAGTGCTCCTCTATTTTTTAACTATATCTTTAGATGTGTTCAACATTTCTTTTATTATGTTTATCATTTCTTGTTGGACCTGGGAGATTATTTCTGACCTGATTTCCTTTACAGCTTCATGGAGTTCTTTCTTTACTTCAGTTGCTGTCATTTCAGAAGTTTCAGATGTGTGACATATACTTTCTTCTATGTCCATGCCTCCTAGACTTGTATAGGATGGGATGAAAGTTAGAGATTGCATTTTTCTCTTTTATTTTGTCATTTTCCTGTATTCCCACAGAGCAGCTGCATGCAATGTGTGAGTTATTTCCTGTGTTGATGTCCATACCAGTGTGAGTTTCTCCTGCTGTGTGGGGGTCATTAGGTGGGTCTTACCAAGTCCCTAGTGGCACTTGGAGGTTCCCCAAATGGATGGAGTATGCGGGGTGGACTGCCAGCATGCCCCACACCATGCATTGAGGCTTCTTGGCTGATTGGACATGTTTGGCAGGACCCTGCCAGGTCCCAAGTTGGCTCTGAGGCTGTATAGCTAAGTGAAGCATGCTGTGTACGCCTTCAGCTCATGCCACACAGCACACCAGTGCCTCCCAGCTACATGGAGTCACTGGCCGGGGCCCTACCAGGACCCAAAGGACACACCAATATTCCTTGATTCCCTGTGGTTGCTGGATAGGGCCCCACCAGGTTCCAAGTGGGTCAACAAGGCTGCACAGCTAGATGGAGTATGCTATGCGGGCCTTAAGCTCACACCATGTAGTGCAACCCTAGCTGCTTGGGGTCACTGGGCAGGGTCCTACCAGGTTCCAAATGGCATATTAAGGCTTCCTGGCTAGGTGGAGTATGCTGTGCAGGCCTTCATCTTGTGCCACATTGTGCATGAAAGATCCTCTAGTCCTCAATTTTAACGTTTATTTTTTACATTAGCTGAGACATCCATTCACATGACAAAGAGCAATAATAAAAGATTCTTTTGCTTGTTTGTTTGTTTGTTTTGCTTGATTGAACAGGAATGCTTCTAATTTTTTTTCTAATGGATACTTTTTTATTCAGTGAATTGAGTTTTCTTCCATTTATGACTTAGTTTTTTATTTTGTTATTTTTTTAAATTAGAAAAAAAAACTTTTGGAAATTCATCCTGATAAGAATGAGTGAATTTATTTTCTCAATTAGTAAATCTTCTGTGTCACTTTAAATGAATTAGAGCTCTTAACTTCCTACACTGTATGGATATATATATATATATATATATGGATGTATATATATATAGATAGATAGATAGATATATGATATATATATTTTTTAAGATAATAAAACCCAACAAAACAAAAAATAAAGAAGCCAATCAAAAGAAAACAGTGAAAGTGGTACAGAACTTTAAAGCAGGATAATAGGAAATTAACAATGGCCATCACTGTGTCTCATATCTTCACAATAGTTGTCCATTCCATCAGACATAATAAAATCAAATAAAATAAAACAATAAAACCAATCAAAACAGAATATTGAATAAATAAAAACAACAAACTAGAACAAAACCAATCAGTGAAAACAACATTGATTTAAAAAACAAGACAGAAGCAAAACTCCCATATTTGCTATGTTGCATACTATTATCCTCCTAATAGATGCTCAGACTACCCAGGCCTGCAAAGTCAATCAAACAGTACAAGCATTCAGTTGTTTTCATACCTCAGTTGTCAACTCAGCCTATCCTCAGAACCAATCGCTTGCTTGCAAAGAGGTGATGAGGGTGTTCTTGATTCACAGCCTGCACATAGGCTGGCTCATGGGAAGGGCTTACCCAGAAGGTGAATTGGCTTCTTCTCGGTTTTGATGTTTTCCTCCCAGACCCATCATGGTTTCTCTGTGTGAACATATTTTAGAAGACTTTGCCCTCCAACCAAGTTTTCAAGAGTCAAATGAAAGGAATTGTGTAACCATTAAACTTAATTTTAAAATTTTTAGCATCTTTTCTCTATATATTGTAACTTGATTTCAGTAGTTGATAAAACCAGCAGGTGTTCATTCATAGGAAATCTCAACCATAAAGGCAGGCTTTACAATCCTGAGCTAAATCCTGGGCCAAGAATTGATGCTTAAACTGTAGCTATTCATTGATAGGAAAAAGAGAAGAAAAACTGAGAACACTTTCTCAATTGTATGCAGAAAATGAATTAAGAAGTAATTTATGGTGGTCAGAAAAAAAATGTAGGCAAGCAAAAAAAGTAAACAAATATTCATCATTGTCAACTCTACTCGGTTAATACAAATAACATTCTAACGTAGACACATTGTATTAATTACTTTCTAATTGCTGGGACCCAATACTCAACACATGTCAACCATAAATTAACAGAAGAGAAGTTTCTTTTGGTTCACAGTTTATAGATGATTATGTCCAAGACTGAAGCATGGCACAGACACATAGCAGAGGATGTATTTGTTCAAGGTATGGTTGTCAGAAGCAGAGAGGGATCAAGGGAGAAGGGCTATATACCTACCAGTGACCCACCTAGTCCTGTCAGGCTTCACTTCCCAACACCACACCCAGCTATAAACCCCTTAGTGGATTAGTCCAGTGGCTAGTATCCTACACCTATGATCCAATCACCTCCTGAAAGTCCCACCTATGAATTTATGAGGCTTCAGGGGGACATTTAGCTATAAAGCAAAACACTCATATAAATAATTTTTTGTATTGTCAATAACATTTCTCTGTGTACACTGTTTTTGTAAGTTATGTTTTTCACTCATTTCTTATTGTTTTTACAGTTGTGCCTAAGTGTATTCATAAACCCCACATTTTTAACACCTATGCAAATTCAATTTAGTGCATGATATTGAGATATTTTATCTCATTGCTTCAAATATGCTGATGCTTTTACTTGACTTTATGATAAGAAGTAGACTGAACATTTTTATCCATATAATAATTTTAGAAGGACTGTTTGAAAAATTACAAAAAGGTGGAGATTTGTGTGTAACTCAGTCTTAGAGCTCTTTCCTAACACGTGTAAGGCCTAGAGTTCAACTTCCAGAAGGCTGAATTTTTTTTTAAATAAGCAAAAAACTACAAAAAGAAAACATAATAAAAGATAATGTAAAACTCTGACAAGACTAATTTCAGAAATTCACTGCCTTTTGTTGTGTATGCTTGCCCATCTGTGTAGTATACATGCTTTATCTATAGAAATGATAGCCTTTTTCTTCAGGTATGGTTAGCTTCATATTTTTAATGGTTTAAATAAATTTTTAAATTAAAATGGGAAATGTTAGTGGAGACAGCACTTCATCTGTGAAAATATTCACTGAGAATATATATGCACATTTCAAGATATAGTGTGACTATCTATAAAAATCTACACTTTTTTAATATTGAATGCCATCAATTTAATAGATTTTAAAATGATCAAAGATTAAGATAGCATTGTCTTTTGCTTACTCTTGAAAATTTTATAGCAAATGAATTTGTGTCTTGGGTTTTCTCTGCATTTTTACTGGACACACTCTTTCCACCAGCACTAACGTGGGCAATGTCTCATTTCCAGGCATGGAGAGGATCTCAGCCAGGATCAGCAGCAGATCTTGAAAGGCCTCACCACGCTGGACATCAGTGGAAATGTGGTACCCTCAAGGCTCCTGGTGTTCGGGGAGCTGGCCTTCCCCCTTGGAATAGATAACTCATCCAACTGCTTTCTGGCAGCTGCTCGTTATGGCCGGGGCCGTGTGGTAGTGTTAGGCCATGAGTCTTATGTCATGAGCAAAAAAATGGGTCCACTTATAGTAAATGCTTTGCACTGGCTGTCAGAGAAGAAGAAAGGCAAGATTGGACTCCAATCAAAATTTAAAATTCTGGGCCCTATGTTATCAGATAGTAAACTGGAGTGGAGCATAGCACAACATCTCACCAGGGACTTGAGTGTCTTTTGCTGTTATGAAATTAGCAAGAATATCAAGGATGTAGAGGAATTTGTGGCAGAAGGTGGAGGATTAATGATTGGTGCACAGCTGTGGTGGTGGAGCTATATGCACCCGGGGTTTAGTTGCATGCGTCATCATCCAATTAACCAGTGCCTTGAAAAATTTGGTCTTGCCATCTTAGAGCAGACAGCCAATCAAGGATGCTTCCCAGTCCCCAAGCCAGAAATGACAAACTACCACTTCCAGAGAGCTCTATCCCAGTTTGAGGCCATGTTATATGAAAAGGGGGAGAAATTAGAAAAGAAATGGTTAGATAATTTAATAAGAGACTGTAGCCACGTGTTTCAAATCCCACATAAGGACATCCCCATCTTTGAGTCTGTGAAGAATCATGCCATCAAAATGGTCAAATGGAAGGGCTTACCAGTCGTAAACAAGAAAAAGACAGTCAAGAATGGAAGCCCTGAGGCTGTCCTGATATCCATGGCATGTTCATTGGTCAAAGAAGGAACTGACAGCAGTCTATTCATCAGTGAATCATCGTTTCTTTCTCCCACAGAACTTCCCATCACTGTTGAGATCAATAAAGGCATGTAATGGAGAAAACACCCAGGGTTGTGTTGGGGCCAGGGAAATGGTGGGCTGGACTGCTTCAGCAGTACTCCAGTGTCCTTTCTCCTGAGAAAGGCCATCTCCTTTTACTGCCATAAACTTTTAAGAAGAGGGAGTTGCAGAATTATAAATGAGGTATGAGGGACCTGTGTGACAGCCTTGGTGAGTTAAAGTGTTCAAGATATCCTGTCACTCAGGGAGGGACTGTAGGAATTTGGACAAAGGTAGAATCATGGGAATGGAAGTTCTCAGCCTTTTTATGATTCTTATCAGGACACCGCAATTCCCGCGTGAGCACTGGACTCTACTTATGTGCAGGACAGATTGCAGAAGTTTCACTGCCTGAGAGTGCTCTGGTTGCCAAACTGAAGGTAAGACTTCAGCCCCCATCTCAGAGAGGCTAATTTGACCACTTACCTGTTGACTACAAGATTTGGGATGCTCTCAACAAACCCACTAGGGAAGAAAGTACTACCCTCATTTTATGGACAAGCAAAATATTCACAAAAAGGCTGAACATTTGCATAAATTCTAAGAGGAGTATAGTATATAAAACATAAGACAGAGCTTGGCATGTAATAGATGCATATAAAAGACAGTTTTGTCTCTTTTTTCTTAATTTAAAGAAAAAAATTGAAACAGAAAGAGGGTAGAAATAATACAAAATTTCAAAAGCAAAACAAAACAAAAAAACGAAAATAGTAACCAGTAAGAAATCACTAGTTGATAATTACATATTTTCCCCTTAGAAGTAGTTGTTCAAGTTACAAAAGTAAGGTCTACAAAGTGGACATTAAAACAGTGAGACTGCAACCAGTTCTGTTCATCAAAAACTTAGTAATATGGTTATCAATCCTACACACTTAAACATGCATGCAGTTATATCCTTTAGAATACTTTCTTTTCCTCTCTTTTTTTCTTTACAATAACTATAATCCATTCTCATAAACTACTCAGAAGTTCTACACATGTATAAGTCTCTACATGTATACCTAGCCTTTCTGTATTAGAGGGAGAAACAAATCAAAACAAGTCAACAATACAAATTCCTAGAGAAACACAAAATGAAAAGGACATATAAAACCACAATACTAGGTGATCTACGGTAGTCACTATGATGTCTCTTGTTATTTTCAATAAAATTGTCTATATCATCAAACATAGTATAATTAAACTTAGCATTGCATTACACTATTAATAAAAACTAAACATTGGAGACATTATAGGACTTCAAAGGCAGTTAATAATCAAACCAGAAAGGGTATCCTATTGAATCTTGTCATCTTCAGAGTAGTGGCCTCTACCCTCAGACTTGATACTCTTGAGCATACCAGATTCAAATAAAATCAGTTAAGATAAAACAGTGGTATATCCAGTCTTCTTTGTCTAATCTCTCTGCTTTGCTATTTTTCTGTCATTATTGTTTGTTTACTTTTCTCCTTCATTCCACTCTCTGGCCCTTTCTTTGAGGCCTTTCTGCTATTGTTCCTGGAATCCTGGTGATTTTCTTCTCTCTCTCTAAAAGGTCCTTCAATATTCTTTGCAGGGTTGGATTGGTGGTCACGAACTCCCCCAGTTCCTCTTTGTCATGGAAATATCTTGTCTCTCCATTAATTTTGAGAGACAGTTTTTCAGGGTACATCAATCTGGGTTGGAGGTTATTTTCTTTCAGGGCTTGGAATATTTCACTCCAAGCTCTTCTTGATTTGATAGTTTGTATGGAGAAGTCTGCTGTGATTTTGATGAGTTTCCCTTTATAGGTAATCTGTTTCTTTTCTCTGACCCCTTTTAATATTCTGTTCTTGTGGATTTCTGGGATCCTGATTATTATATGTCTGGGTATAGATCTGTTTTGATTGTAGCTGGCTGGAGTCCTGTATGCCTCATTTATCTGAATTTCCCTTCCGTTACCTATGTTTGGGAACTTTTCCTTAATTATTTCTTTGAATAGACTTTTCATTTCATTTGTATTTGTTGCTGCATCTACATTCACATTTTTTATTCCTAGGTTATAAATCCTCTTGTCATCTTCTAGCCTTTGTATCATTACTTCCTGGTTCCTTGTTTTTTTTTTTTATTTTTATTTAAAGAGAAAAAAAAACAAAACAGAAAAAGGGTAGAAACAATACAGAATCTCAGAAGAAAAAAAAAGCAGTAAGAAATCACTAGTTGATAAATTACATACTGTCTTCTTAGACCTAGTTGTTAAAGTTACAAAATTAAAGCATACAAAGTGTACATTCAAACAATGAGACTGTAAAGAAATTCAATGATCCAGTAACAACTTAGCAACATGGTTATCAATCCTACACACTTAAATCTACATGCAGCCATATCCTCTAGAGCACTTTCTTTTCTTCTTTTTACTTTTTAAGTCCATTATCTGCTTAGTTGTATCCTGGTTCAGGTTGCTCAGTACCTCACTGACTTGTTGTTATATACTTTTAATCACCTTATATAATTCTGTTGCCTTGTTTTTGAGTTTCTCCTCATCCTTGCTCCAAGGATCAGCTTTGGTGGAGTTGGGAGATTTTTGGAGGTATTTTGTTACTTTCTTATCTACTTTTTTTTTGAAGGTAGCAAAATAGAGCAGAACAAGATAGAACAAACCCATGGGACCACACTGTAATAAAACTACCACAGAACCTCAGAGCAGGTCACCAGGACACAAGCAATGGGCTCAATAGTACAGCCCATTTTGTGCACATTAGCTGTTCTTTCAGTCAAATAGAGGAAAATGGAAGGAAATATTGAACTTTTAAAAACAGAATATTGAATAAAGCAGTACCATTAATCAAGTCTGAGCAAAACAGTGATAAAAATATTTGCCTTCAAAGAGATGGTAGAAGGAAATCCCCCTTACTTGTCAAGCTGTATACATTCATCCTCCAAAAAGATACTCAGACTGCCGGTGCCTACTTGCTAATGGTGGCGGGGAGAGGGTGGATCTATGTCTGATTCTCAGCCCGCGCACTGGCAGGGCCCCAGCTGCTTACCAGGGTGGCCCGTAGGCTGCCAGTTCTCCCAGTGCCCAAAGTTCCAACATGATGCCGAGCTAGTTCTTGCCCTGGTGTGCCAGTGGTTTGCCAGGCCACCAGCTGCTCACCAGGGCAGCAAGTAGGCCACCAGTTCTCCAGCGCCCAAAGTTCCAACATGATGCAGAGTTCAAGAATCCCTTGTTATTTTTAAGAGATTCTTCCTTTCATGATCATACATTGCAAATCTGTCTTCAAGTTTTGAAAGTTTGTCTTTAGTTTCTGTTAAAAGGTTTTGCCAGCTTTCAATGGAGTTTTTAATTTCCTGATACTCTCTTTGGATCTGTTTCATGTATTCTAGGTTTCATTTATATTCTTCATCAAAGGCTTCCCTCCTTTCTCTGGGTTCCTCCATTCTTTCATTTGTGTCTACTTGAGGATTACCCAGGACTTCTTTTATTAATCTTCTTATATCTTGCTTCACTGGAGTTATAATTTCAGATTTAAATTCATTGATGAGGTCACAGAAGTATTTCTTTATTTCTGATGAGGCCATGTCTGATATTATATGTTTGCTGCCCTCAACCTCCTCTGTATTTACCTGTACCAGACTCATTTTCCCTGGCTCGGCAGTTGGAGGTCTTTTGCTGTTTCTCTGTCTTGTCATGTTTCTGGCCCCCTTCAGATGCGTGGGTGGTGGAGGTCTCTGGGCCCCTTGCACTGCCCACAGGTTTTCTGCAGCACACTGGCTAGGGAAGTGCTGCCCACCCCACCAGGCCTCTGCTGATCTGTGAGATGCACACTGTGAGCCGGCCCCTCCCGCTATGTCAGTCAACCAGTGGATGCTTCAGCAGGTTTGTGTGTTCCCTGGGGATGCCACTGGCTCAGGACAGCTTTGTCCCCGGCTATTGGGTTACAACCAGGGGCCAGGCCGAGCCTGAGCAGATCCCACCAATCTGCTTTGGACCAGGAGCCATCGACCAATGCCACCTCGGGTTTTGATTCAAGCCAGCCCTGCCCAACTCCAAAATGTCATCTAGCTGGTCATCCTGCTCTGGGGAATCCAGTTCCTGTCACTCACCAAAGTTCGCACAGCTTGACTGGCCATTTCCACTCCCTGCCACAGCACCTCCTCCAGCGGAGGGTCTCGAGCTCACCAAGGCCCACTCTCAGCAGAGCTGCTACCTCAGCTTGATCGATCGTGAGTCGCCTGACTCTAAGACATGCCCAGTACAGTGACTGGAGCTTGCCCAGCTCCAGCCCTCCATCCACGCTTCTTCTCCTTTCTTTTTGTTTTTCTTTTTCTTTTTCTTCAGTTTCTTCCTGGGTCATGAGAAATCCTCTCCTTTTGTCTGGCTTTCTTCATGTCATTAGATTCTAGCATCTGAGTTGCTTTCTTTTCAGAGAGGCTCTCTTATCATGCTACCACTCAGTTGGCCATCTCGGATTCCTTGTCTCCTCTTTAACACAGAACCAAAGCTTTGCTGAGCACTATTCTCTCCTGTAGTAGCTGAGACACCTATATGTTGTTCAAGTTGCAACTCAAGTGTAGGTTAAAAGATTCCTTCCACAGCGCTTTCTTAGTGAGACTCACTGGAAATGACAAATGCATACTTAGTGGTTGTTAAGTCAAAATTTGCCTGGGAACTGGTTTTATACTTTTTTTTCAAAAGTCCAAAATAAGAAATAATTATAATGAAAAATGGGCGCCCAAGAGACAGTGGAAAGGCAGAAGTTATTTTCCATTTATTCAAGTGAGACTTGTCACTCCATCCAAAACAGAATTCTGTCTGTCCTTAAGCACGCATGCAGTGTCCCTACAAGGTCTCCCTCACATTCACAGATATTCACTCTGTGTCCTGAGTGACCTAACAAGCTGTGTTCTTGGTGACAGATACTCATTGGCTGCCAGACGGACAACATAAGTCACCATGCTAATTATCTGCGTCCACCCATCGTGACACATGAGTACCTTTTAGATCAAGCCAAGAAGCACATCTCCTGGCTCTGGGGGGGCCTCCTCTACATTCTTGTCCCTTCTTCCTACAAACTGGATACAGTGCCAGTCACCATTACAGGTGCTGTGGCAGCTCCATACTTCAAATTGGGTAAGTACGAGATTCAGGTTCACCATAGGATCTAGAGCAGATGCAAGTCTAGAGGGAGATGGAGCAGTGATCTGAGGGAGGTTCGGAGCCTAAGGAAAGAAGGGGATGAAATAGCAGGGTGCAAGTGGGCTAAGCAATATGAGCATACTGTTGGGGTCAACCTGAGAGGAAAGTGGGAAAGGCCAGAGGCTTGTTTCACTTCATAACAAGAAAAGACTTTTGATTCATTACCAGATATTTCTTAATAAGTGATCTCACGAATGCTACAGTGTGAGTGAGGAAGGGTTGTATGGCCCAGTCTGTCTACTCTTTACTCCAGGTAAGACATCTCAGGAGGAGTGGAAGAAGCTTATCGAAAAGAATGAAGTTCCATGGGGAGAGCTGGCCACAGACAACATCATCCTGACAGCACCAACTCCAGAACTCCTAGAACTGAAAGACCCCACATCTCTACTGCAGCTCTGGGATGAGATAATGAAGGCTGTGGCCCATCTAGCTGCCAAGCCTTTCCCTTTCCACAGACCAGAAAGGATTGTTTGTGATATTCAGATCTCAGGTGGTGGGTGCTCTGGGGGGAAACCTGAAATTTCTCTTTTCAAATTGAACAAATAGCATTGAGTTGCAAAGCATAATGTTGTGGCAATTCTGAGAAAGTCAGGCATAGCGAAATGGAGGACATTCTGAGCAATATTCACATGGAACCATGTAAATAATTATTTAAATCTTCCAAGAAATGAGATATCAGGGAACAATAAGAATGAAATAAAATAAGAGTGGGATCTTCACTTGTGCCCTCATGGCACACAGAAGACTTGAGTGGGACCAGAACTGGTATAAAAGGAGGAAAACAGCACAGACAATCTTGAGCTGAATCAAGAGGTCTTGTTGAATCTTAAAAACTCTGGAGAAAATGTAGGTAGCAGAGAAAAATAAGAAGAAGCCTGATGTCCATCTTCAGGTATTCAACAGGATCAATAAAATGTATTGGGGATAAGTTGGAAAAGGGAGAATTTTATTTCCTTTCAGAGTCCCCAGCATAGAGCATCAAGGCATGCAGACTTTACCCACCTAAAAATGGGGACAAAATGAATGAGGGTGCTCAGGGTTTCATTTCATATACACTTATTTTTTAAGACTAAATGGGAAGAAAAATGTCTAAGCAAATAGGGAGATAGAAGAGATTGTTCAGAGAGTAAAGACAGATGCTGCTAATCAGTGTGGGATTGCACACTGTGCTCTAGTCTTCTGGGACGACCCAGAAGGTATTATTAACTAAAAGGATAATGTGTCATCTCTTTTTTCTTGTTGCTTTCTTCAGGTGTGTTGCATTCTGGATACCCTATCATGTCAATAATGCAAGAAGCACCACGTATCCTTAATGAGAGCAGAATAAGGTCCGGGGGTCTGTGGGGTGCCTTGCATGAGATAGGCCACAACCAACAAGCAGGCGGGTGGAATTTCCCTCCTCACACCACGGAAGCCACCTGTAACCTCTGGTCTGTCTATGTGAATGAGACGGTTCTAGGGGTCCCCAGGTCTCGTGCCCATGCTGCTCTCACTCCTGAAAAGCGGAAGCAGAGGATAGAGCATTACCTGCACAAGGGAGCACCCCTGAATCTCTGGACTGTGTGGACATCTCTGGAAACATATCTTCAGGTACTGAGAAAATACAGAGAAATAGGGAAACCACCAGACCTCACAGTTGTGTTGACCCCAAGGACCGTACAACTCCTTCATCGTGCCTACCAGCTGAGGACATGGAATACGAGAGACTGCACAGCATGGTGGCAGTTCTTGGTGGTTCAGGTATTGCTCACCTGAAGTCGATGATGGGTAGATACTGAAGCATTTTCCCGCTCCACTCCACCAAACTATTCGAAATAAATGAAAGCACCTGAAATTATTATGAAAAAATAGCTTAATAACATGCCTCTGCTCAGATAATCATACAGTAAAACTCAACTTTGCCAGTTACAATAGTTATGAGCTTTGTAACTTGCAAGATGATGACATGAATTAGCTCAATATGTTTTTAGAAAATATAGTAAAAATAATGACCTGTTTGGAAGTATTCAAACTGGCATTTTCTCAAATCTCCAAAAATAGGAAAGTACTGATCCATTATAAAGTAAACAATGCTATGTTTAATATTTTTTTAAATCTCCACTGCCATTTTCTTGCTGGATATGGGAAATATATTGAGGGGCTGGGGATATAACTCAGCAACCCAGAACCTGGCAAGTGTGAGGCCCTGAGTTTGATTCCCAGTACCAAAAAAAAAGAAAAAGAGATTAAATGGAAATGTATTGAGGAATGTCATTCCCAAAGCCCATATTTTGGGCACAGAATCCCAAGGCTATAAGACATTAGCAGTCCCCTGTTGACTGTATAACTTATTAGAAAGGACAGACCTGACTGTAATTCATCAGAAAAAATAACCCTAAAACCTGATCTCCATATAAAATTCCCATGCTTCAGGTACTACAGTATACTGTGTTTGGATTTTCATTCTGTCTTCATAACTCCAAAAGTTCTGAGATTCCTTTTGAACTAGACCGTGTTATTTATGGATAAGTAGTCTGTCTGAACATGCTCAAGGGAAAGTCAAAATTTCAGCTAGAAAGCTGACATCCCACTTCCATGCAAAGCTCTTGGAGACAGATCAACTTTGATGCTGTTGGCAAAGTCCTCCACTGCCCTGGGAAGCTCAGGATAAAATTCCCACCAGGTGGAACCTCCTCGGCTCCTCCCTTTCCACTGTCAACACCATGGTCAAAATCCAACTTCTAGTCTAGTAGCCTCCCTACTTCTGTCTATAATCTGAGCTGATCTACCTTCCAAAATGCTGCCAAATAAACCATCGGTTTTACCCTATCGCCCTTCAAAAACTGCCAGCTGCCTTGAGATAGAATATCAACCCTTGTGTTATCAAGCTGTGCCTCACTGTTTGCCTCCAGTGACAACCTCCAACCAGTTACTCAATGTACTACAAATCCACATTGATGATACTCCTCAGAACCTTTCCCTGTGGTTCATGTTGCTTTGCCTTTAGCAGAACTGCTTTTCCTTCTTGAAAGAGTTTTGTATTCTCTTTACACTTAGAAAACACCTGTTCATGCTCTAACCTGACTCTTCTAGGAAGTCTTCATGAATATTTTCCTTTGATATTTTATTTACTCTCTTCTCATGTTACTTTTTGGCCCTAACATGTCTTTGCAAACTCACAATTCAGTTATTTGTTTAACCACTTATATCATTTCCATCTGTGACTTGGGGTCAGCAGAGTGCAGTGTATAACATAGACTTTCAGTCATGGCTCATTATAATTAGTATTGGAGATTTCCAAATGCCTCAGAGCAATTAAGAAAGCATGAGAGCAATTAAGAAAGAATTATCCTGAATGGCTGAAATGTTCTACTTTACCTTGTTCTCAAGTCTGTTATTCCCAAAGCTCCTGGATTCTTAAATGATAGGCCAGGAATTGGACCCTTCTAGCACTGATTCTTCTACAATCCCAGCTACCCACTTACAATGTTTAGCTACACAAGATGAGAACATACATTCACATCAGGCAGATTCACATCTTCTCACTAAACTTAGGTGTGAAGGAAATGACAATACTGAGTGATGGTCATAATCATCTGGCAACTTAGGAAGGCAGTTTTGAGAAAGCACAGATACTATGGCTGAGGCTGGGGGGTGACAGAATAAAATATGTGCTCTTGTCACAGGAATAAGCTCTGAGAGGAGGGAGAAAGACAGAGACACAGCTGAGAATGAAAGCGTCCCACTTTCCTCAAAGCTAATCAATGCATTGCGTATAGAAAGTGCTCTGGGTTTAAAGATAGACTGTAACCAACAGCAAATGCTGATGGGGCTGTGGGGAAAAAGGATCCCTTCTGCGCTGTTGGTTACACTGTAGAATGGTACAACCACTGTGGAAATCAGTGTGAAGGTTCTACAGAAACCTAGAATTGGATGTCTTGTCAAATCCATCTATTCCCCTTCTGAGTATTTCCCCAGAAGAACTGAAAACATTATACCACAGTGACGTACGTGCTCCAATGTTTTTAGCAGCACAATTTGCAATAGCTGAATCTTGGAAACATCCCAGATGCCCATCAACTGCAGAATGGATTTTAAAAATGTGGTATTCGTATGCAATGGAGGGCTGCTCAGCTATAAAGAAGGACAAACTTGAGGCCTTTATAGGCAAATGGATGCAACTCAAGATCATACTCAGAAGTGAATTAAAACAGACTCACATGTGTAAAGATTATATTATCTCCATAGTGCAAAAAGCCAAAAGAGTAAATAAGATCCAAAATGTGCAATAAATATTATGAGAGTCTAGGGAAAGAATCTGCTCAAAAAGAGAGAACAACTGGGATAGGGGAAAGGAGAAAAGAAAGAAGGGACAGATACACACACACAGACACACACACACAGACACACACACACATGTACATATATACACATACAAAAGATAGATAACTATGCTACAAATCTCTGTTCATCAAAAAAGATGATTTTGCTTTCATTGTTTGATTGATCATTTTTTAATTCCTCTGTCTTATAATCTGAACAACTACTTTGAAGAGAGCAATATGCAATACATTAGCCTTTGTTAATATATTATTTTGTTTTGAATTTCTGCATCGTCATGTTTATATTTTTTCATTTTAAAATAAAAAAATTGCAACACACGCACACAAAAAAGAAAGTGACTTTTTAAGGCTACCTAATTATTCTGTCTCCTCCTTTTTTTCCCATTCCAGCTCCAGGAGGGTTTTGGCTGGACACCATTCACCCAGATATTTGCTGAGTACCAGAAGCTCTCTGGTATCCCAAAAGACAACCCTGGCAAGATGAACCTGTGGGTGGAGAAGTTTTCTCAGACCGTGAAGAAGAATTTGGCACCTTTCTTTCAGGCCTGGGGTTGGCCTGTGACAAAGGAAGTGTCCAATAGATTGGCCTCCCTGCCAGAGTGGGAGGAAAACCCAATGAAATCATATACATCTGACCCTAAGAAATTATATCCCTCTGACCCCATGCAGCTATATGTATGTGATGAGGAAATGTGTAAAATTGTAGAAGAATTCTTTCTGGAAGAAGATCAGTCATCGGATTCAGCAGAGCAATCCGCACTTGAATTTCAACTTTAGTTTTTTTTTTTCTTGTTCTCATTCTTATTCCAAATTGCCTCAGTTCTTTTGCAAGGCAAATATTAAAAAGTTAATATCAAAATTAGTCATATGCATAATTTGATTGATTTCTAATAGATCAATTCTTTCAACTTCAGAGATTCATTTCTTGATTCATTTGTTTAGTATTAGCAGTTTTTATTAGCAGATAACAGAAATTGAGCAAATCCAGACAATTAATTACAGAAATATACCTTCGGAGCCATTTAAAGTACGTTTCTCCAAACCCTGAAATTATTTCATATATTTCAAAAATATTCTTTTTCTCAGTTTAAAGCAGAGAGGTTTTGGAATAGGAAAAAAGTTAGTAAAAAACTAAATTGTAAAAATAGCCCATGTTAAAGTTCCAAAAGCAGAACCCATTTTGTGCAATGAGCATAAGGAGAAACTACTGCATAGTTTTTTGTTCCTTTCTTTTAAATGAAGAAAATCTTTGCTTATGGGTTGCATAATTGTATTGGAGTAAATCTGAATGAGCCTACTCCTTCGGAGTAAAACTAGTGCTTACTGGTTTCCAATTGTATTTAGCCTGTGGTTGGAATTTGAAAAAAATAAAAACCTAAACAAAATAGGTGGTAGTTTCTTGACTATTCAGGTGAACACACACACACACATAGTAGGGGGGGGGGCTAGGAAACCACTTATTAAAATATTTCCAAAAAACTTCAGCACTCATCTCTCAGCATCCTGCTGCAGAGCACATTTAGGTTCAGTTTGGGTTTGTTTTGTTTTGGTACCGGGGATCGAACTCACGACCGCATGCTTGCAAGGTAAGCGCTTATGCCGCTGAGCTAAATCCTCAGCCCCTAGGCTGTTTTTCATACACTCCATCAATGACAAGGGTTCTCTAGGTACCTTCTAACAAGTCCATTCCCTGCAGGGAGCCAACACTATCTGTTACTTGTCAACCAAGTTCTCTCAGTGATACGCTCAGATACACTTACGATGGAGCATCAACAAGCCTGACTGACTCTTTCTTGAGAAAATGTTCCCAATTGTTAACATTTGTGGATAATCAACTAGTACCTAAAGATTCTCCTTTGTTTTAGATCCTATTGGCCATAAAGCTCTAAATCTTGACCAACTCAAATTGATTTTAGAATTGGACAGAAAAAAGAGACAAGGGTAGGGAGGAGAATGTTTCCATCCATGGTCTACATCTCTGGAAAATAGAATGCCCTCACCCTTCGTCTCAGTGTGCCACCTTCTTTAATGCTACCCAATGCATTGCACAGAGAAAGTGCTCTGCATGTACGCATCAAATAAACCCAGAAGTAAACAGGTCAAAGTAGTTCAGAACAGTGGAGAGAGATCTGAATTTACAACCAGGAAATAAAACATCTTATTCCTTTCTCTGTGACTTTTAGATAATCTCTGAGAATTATTTTCTTACTTGTCAAATAAAGAGAGGAAATAGCTCTAAGTAACTTTCATTTCATAAATGATTTGATTAGAGAAGAAATGTAATTAGGTTTGAATACCTAAATTCAGAACTCAGCTATACTGTTTCAAAATAAGAATTCTTTGGAGAGAATAATGGGGCTTTAATATATCTAGTGTCTTTTGCCAGCATGCAGCCAAATGAACGCAGATTTTACTAACTAGTAAAGTAATTTTCATTTGTTTGTGTTGGCACCCCAGGCAGCAGTCTGTTCTGCAGTGTCGATTGTGAAAATTACCTTGGAGAGGTTTGGCATGATGTCTAACTCTTCAGGAAGACACCTAGAAGAAAAATACTTGGGTCAAATGGAATTTCTGTTTTTAGTATTTTAGGAATCTTAATACTGATTTTCACAATAGTGGTACACTCCCAATGAAAAATGGTTCTTTATCCCTGTAGCCTTACCAGCACTGTTATTTATGGGTTGATTTCTTCATGATAGCCATTCTTTCTGGAATGAGAAGAAAGCTTCATGGTGTTTTATTTGTATTTCACAGCCAGTGTCATTGTATATTCCTTTACATGTCTTCTGGCCATTTTTACCTTTTCATCTGAGCAGTGTCTATGCATTTCAGATTCCTAATCTTTTATTGGGTCTTTAAACTGGGGTAGTTAGTCATTTTTAGTTGTTTCTCTAATCTAAATGTGACTTCTTTGTCTGAGATGTAGTTAGCAAACATCCATTTGATAGGATGTCTCTGTTCTTTTTTAAATTTTAAAAAGGAAAAGGAGTAAAAACAGTGATACAGAACTTCAAAACAAGATATTAAGAGATTAACAATGGTTAATATAGTGCATGTTAACATTAGTACATAATGGGAGGAATGGGTCTATCATTCATCTTCAGCCTGTGGGTAACTTGCTTTCCCAACACCATTTGTAAAGAGGCTGCCTTTTCTCCAGTGAAAGGTTTCAGCCCCTCTGTCAAAGATAAGATAGCTGAGTGTGCCTGCAGTTATTTCTATGGCCTTCTCTTCTGTCCCATTGGTCCACAAAGTGTTTTTGTTTGATTTGGTGTTTTGGATTTTTTTTGTGTGGATTTTGGCCAATACTATGTTTGGGGTGTTTTGTTTTGTTTTGTTTATTTTTATCACTGCAGCTTTGTAGTATAACTTTACATGGAAGATTTTGATGCATCTTGCCTTTCTTATTCTTGCTGCCTTGAATTGCTTTTGCTATTCTAGGTCTCTTCAAATTCCATATGAATTTTAGGGTCGATTTATTCAGTTTTGTGAAAAATGCTATTGGTGTTTTGATTGAAAGTGCATTAAATCTGTGTAACATTTTTGGAACCACAGCCGTTTTGATTATACTTGTTCTTCCTATCCAGGAGCAGTGGATATCTTTTCATTTTCTGACATCCTCTTTGGTGTCTTTTTTCAGAGTACTGTAGTCACTTTACTTTGTGAAGTACATTTCTTTGTCAGAAACAATGTTGATTAAAAAAAAATCATGACAGTGAACGAGGCATTCTTGATGTCCATGGATGGTAGTTTTGGCAGAAGCATCACATGCAAGAGAGTCAAATCCATACCTAGAACAAGTGTTGATTCCAGTGGGGACAAAGCACTACCATGGTCAAAATGATCCCACACAGTCAGGCTAGTCACCACATGGAATGGTGCATGACTGCTGGAAATACAGTGCTGGTCTCTGTTGCTAGCCATTTGGTCACTCAGCAGTAAATGTAGCCAGGTCAGCCTCGGTGAGGGGAAGTGTGTGATGCTGAGCCTAGGCATAACTTTCCTCATTGCACCATGGCCATTTTATTTTTGAGACCACTGGGCAATGACAGGGTGACTGAGGAAAGAGGTTGACTGGTATCCACAGAACAGATCAGCCTAAGAAGACAAAAAACAATGTTGGTGAGGATGCAGGAAAGAGGAACTCTTCTGTGCTGTTGGTGGAAAAGTAAATTAATATACCCATTATGAAAACCAGTACAGAGGTTGTTCAGAAAACCAAAAACTGAGCTATCATTTGGTTCAGCTGTGTCATTCCTTGGTACTTCCTTAGAAGGTTTAAAAACATACTATAGAGATGACTGTATTATCATGGTCATTTTGGTACTATTGAAAACCGATAAGCTATATAAAAAGCCTAGATTCTCATCAATGGATGAATAAAGAAAATTAAATATGCATATGTACACATATAACTATACCTATAATTATATATAATGGAATATTATTTGGCAGTAAACAAGAACAAAACTAGTTCACTTAGAGGAAAATGACTGGAACTAGAGACCATGATGTTAGGTAAAATCAGGCAGACAGAGGAATCACCGTGTCATATATGATCTCTCAGGTGAGAAGCCTAGAAAGAAAAAAGGAAACTTTTAGAAGAAAGACTCCATGAAATGGAAGGGAGAGTATTAGGGAAGAGGAAGAAGATTGGTGGGAGGCACCAGAAACTTGAAGGAAGGTAATGAGAAAAAATATGTATATACAAATGTACTGAAATAAAATCTATTTTTCCATATAATAAATATGCACTAGTAAAACAAGAAGATCCAAACAAAATATTGATGAAAGAAATTCAAAAGGGCACTGCAAAAATAATAGAAATACATCTCATGCTTATGGGGTAGAAGAATTAATTGTTTTAAATGTCCATGCTACCCAAAGTGACCCACAAATTGATGGAATTTCTACTGAAAATGTGATGTGACATGCTTCCCAGCAATAGAAAAACATTCATGAAATTTAAATGGAACCAAAAAGACACCAAGCAGATAAAATAATCATAAGCAAAAAAAACCCAAACAAACCAAAAGAAAAGCAGGAGGTATTATAATGCCTTATTTCAAAACTTTCTATAAAGCTATAGCAAACAAAATAGCACAGGACTGACACTAAATATAACACTGAGACTAATGGTATAGAATGGAAAATTCAGAAATAAATCCATGTATTTACATCCAGCTGATGAATAATAAAGGCATCAGTCACATATATTGAATGAAGGAAAGTCTCCTCAATAAATAGAGCCAGAAAAGCAGGATATCTATTTGTAGAAATAAACAAATCTCATCTTTCCTTACTTACAAAAGTCACCCTAAAATGGATCCAAGTTTTAAGTATAAGACAAAAACCACCAAACTACTATAGACAAACATGGAAAATATTTCATAATAATGATCTTTACAAAGACACTTTAAATTTGACTTCAAAAGCACAGACAAAAAAATTGACAAATAGGATTATATCAAACAAAAATATCTGCATAAAAGAAACAAAATGAGTGATGAAACAACCCAAAGGAGAAGGAAAACATTTTCAAATTATTCATACAACAAGGGATTAATATCCAGAACATGTAAGAATCTCAAACAACTCAACAACAAAACAATAGTAAGGATAATAATCCAGTTTCAAGATAGACAAATAATCTAAAGAGGTATTTTCCAAAAAATATACAAAGAATCAAAAATATGTAAAATGCTCAACATCTCATCACTAGAAAAATTAAAATCAAAACTACAATAGGATGTCATCTTTCCCAATTTTGAATGCTTATTATCAAAATGAGAAAAATGACATTAGCTGATAAGTATGTAGAGATAAAGTTACTCTCAACATAGTATTGTTTGCAGTGTTATTTAGGGCAGAATTAATAGAAAACTATTTGGAGTTTTCTAAACGATATTGTGAACCAACAATCACACTAATGAGTATATGGCCAAAGAAAATGAAGTCAGTATGTTCAAGAAACATCTATATTCACATATTTGTTGCCTCAATACTCACAATAGCCAAGATACAGAATCAACCTACCTACACATCAGTGGATAAACACATAAGGAAAATGGGGCACATAGAGATGTTGAGAATTAAGCAATGATAAAGTGAGTGAAATCCCATTACAGGAATGTGGACAGACATTGAGCGCATTAAGGTAAGTGCAATAAGCCTGCACAAAAAAACATACACAGCACCTTCTCACTTACGTGTGAAAGTTAAAAGGCTGAACTCACAGACGTGGAGAACGGAATAGTGAATTACAGACCTGAGGAGGGAATGAAAAGAAGATGGTTAATGAAAATATAATTGGCGTGATGAATTGATAACTAGCGGTCAACCTGTAATGCCAGCTGAGCTGAATCAATGCGGTGCTGAGCATAGACGGCCCACCTGAGGACTGCTACCAGGTAAGCGGAGAACTGGAGAGCTTAGTGTTCGTGGTTCTCCATGGTGCTGTTGGTTCTCCTGTTGCCATGGCTTCTCCTGGAGCAGCTTGTCCAGCGTCTTTCCTGATATGAACTTGGCTTTTCTAATCATCAGCTCAGAACACTGCAGTCACTGAGAATGGCTGTAGGTCACTTGGGAGGAGCTCTGGCCCTTACCACTTCCTGGCTCCGGAGGGGAAGATGTGTGCTGCTCAGTCTCAGGAGAAGCTTATCACACTGGCTTCCTGATAGCAACTCAGCTCTTCTCATCAGCAGAGGAGCTCAGGACCTCATTATCACTGAAGACAGCTGTGGTGATTTTCAGGGGAGCCCTGGTGCTTACTTTGAGCATCATTTCTCGGCTCCTGTGAAGAACCTTCAACCTACTGGCCCAGATCCTTCATTCCACGGGCACAGACTTTTTAGCTTCCACCACTGACTTTTGGGTCTTCCCAGTGCAGATTCATGAAACAGACTTGCATGAGTCAGTATTGTGGGCTCCAGACCTCCAGCTGGACTCTTGGGGGCATCATCATGGGCTCTAAGTCTTCAGATGGACTCATAGGACATTGCTGTGGGATCCAGATCCTCAGCTGTATTCCTTGGGTCATAGTGTACTAACAGATTTCCTGCACTTCTTGTATTTAACTCTTTGTGTGACTATTATAAAATAATACAATAAATTATGCGTCCCATATGTAATCCCTGACTACAACAATTGGATTAGAAAACTCCTAAGAATAAATATGATTGACAACAATTAACTAGATATTTCAAAATAGGATTAAAATTAAAATTTCAAAATAGTATACAAAGGATTCTGAATGTTCCCAACACATAAAAATGATATATGTCTAAGGTGATATATATGACAATTATTACATTCTGATTGTTACACATTGCACATATACATAACATGCTCCACAAATATCTACAGTTGTTATATATCAATTAAATATAGAAATACATTTCTAAAAGCTGCAATTGCATATCATTATACTTTCCTGATCTCAAAAGAAAATATTTTGCCATTTCATCCTTTACATATTAGGTTTTACATAGATTTCTGTACCTGCTCGTTCTCAGACTAAGAAAATTTGTTTTCATTTTATAAGAGATTATATCAAATAACCTTTGAATTTAGTAAGTATTTGCTTACTTACTGAAATGAACATATTTTTTTCTTTATCTGTTAACATTGATGGAGGCATTAATTTTCTAACAGTAAACTAATATTAAACACTGATGTTAACCTAACTGTCATGTGCATTATGAGTTAGATACATAAATATATTTATTAAGTATGCTACTCTTCCTAGGACTCTTATATCTTATACTTCAGTGTTAGATTGCTCTGTAATTTTCCTTTTTCTTAGAGTTTTTGCCATGTTTGATATCAGTATTATGTTCTCACCTATAAAATAAGTTATTGTGTGTTCCTTCTTTTGCTTCATTTGAAAGTGTTCCACAACTTATTTGTTCTTGATATATGAAAAAAGTCACTAGATATTATATCTGGAATCAGTTAATTGGTCACTAGATTCACTTGTCAAGTGGATCAACCAGTGAATTCTAATGGATAAATAGTCGGCACATTAGCTTGTCAGGAATCAACATTAAAAGTTAGGGGTTTTCCCCAACTTGAGCACTACCTCAGGAATCTTGTTGATGCAATTTTCCATGAGAGCCTCTTTTACCTTCTTTCTGATGGAAATGGTGCAGATAATCAAGGGACAAAGCATTCCTATCATAGACCATAAACTGCCAATTTTAGTGCTCCATTCCCTGGAATTAACTACACATGTTCACAAGACCTAAGTATCCCATCAGTGTCTTTTTTCAATTCATCATAAGAACATGGTAATGAAATGGGGAATTGCTTCACTTTAAGATCACCTCCAGAATTCCACGGTTCTGAAACCACACATGCTTTTATTTTTAAAAGTGCCATTGGACAGACAGATTAAACAAAAAATTTTATTTCATTTCCCACAGTGGAAATACGAGTGTCTGTTTGGGGAGGCTGATTACCGATTGTTTGTCTCCTCTTTTTGATTTCAGTTTAAAGGTAATTGCTCAGGTGAACTATACTAGCTCTGTCTTGACTATGCACATATTTTTCCCCAAGTGAGAAATACCCATGGTACATCTAAAACATCTTGTCATACTGACAATTGCTTGTTTAATGTTTTCTTACTGTACTGGACTATCTACTTCATGAGGGCGGGACTATCATCTGCATATCTGAGCTGGGACTCCAATTCCAAGAATATTACCTGTCACATTGAAAGGTTTCATTTGTGACATGAATTAAATTATGCAACACTGATAAACTACCATTAACTCTTGTCCCTATGCAATATCCTTCAGAGGCCTATGACATATATTGAAATTTGAGCAAATATTTACATAACTCTACAGGGAGGTTGCAATATGACTTTCATTTTTTTCTCTTTTTTTTTCTATCCAATAATAAGCTGTATAAGTTGGGGTCATGTTGGTGATCAAATTGGATAATGGGGAATGTTTCATTGATCCCCTCCAACTTCTACATGTAAAAGAGAATGTTTTCAGCAATATTTTGCCTGGCCAGCCCATTGGTCACAGAGGTACTGAGCCCAGCCCAGCCCAGAGCCACCCATCTGAGAGCTATGACAGGTCTTGGAGAATTTGAGCTCTGCCCATCAGAGCACAAGGTCCCAGCTCCATAGTTTAGCAGTGCAGCTTAGCTAGTCACACAGTGGGTCCCAGAGGTTCTGAACTCTACCCAGCCGGGATCAAGGCCTTGGTACCATATGTCAGGGACAAGCTCTGGCTGGCTACATGCTCCAGAAGCTCTAAACTCTTCCCAGACAGAGGCAAGGTCCAGGCAGTATCCAACTTGGGGTCATGCTCCACCTAGCCACCTGGGTCCCAAAAGTTCTGAAGTCCAGCCAGCCAGGCACTAAGCCCTGGTGACACGCTGGGGGTGCATCCCTACTAGCCACCTGGGAGCCAGAGGTTCTTAACTCTACTCACATAAGTTCTAGGCCCCAGAAACACACTTCTGGAATCTATTCCTGCTAGCAGCAAGAGGATACAATCTCTGCCCAGCCAAGCCCAGCATCCCAGAACAACCCAGCATAGTACATCAGGGGAACACCTGGCCAGCCTAGTAGGCCACAGAGCATGAGGATCCAGTGTCAAGGTTGGGGGTGTGCCTGCTAGCCACGGGTTATCAGAGAATTGAAACTCTTCCCACCGCAGCTCTCCAGTGCAAGCTATCGGGAGGGTGCCTGACCAGCCACATGGGTCCCAGAGGAAAATGACGAAACAAAAGAGCAAGAGGCAATCTTAGTCCTCCAGCCCCCTGAGAACAAACCCAGGAGACACTGAAATGGAAGACACTGGAAATTTCACCACTGAACTTCCAGAAATGATAACAAATGAAGTAAAGAAACAACTCCAAGAAGTTGGATTTCAAGTCAGAAATAATCTTTCAGGTAAAAAATGAAATGACAAATATTATGAAAGAACTGCTACGTGTATCTAAAGAAGATCTAAATAAAAATAATAGAAGAACATAAGAAAATGATGAGAACCTTCAATGAACAATGTAAGACAGAATTAGAATGCATGAAACAGATACAAAGGGATACTCAAGAAATTTAAAAGTACCATTGAAAGCTGGCAAAATTGCTTGATTGAAGCTGAAGATAGACTCTCAGACCTTGAAAATAAGATGGAAGATTATGACCATGAAATAAAAAATCTATTAAAAATAACAAAGAACCAGGAAATAATTCAACAGCTGCAAGATGATGCAAAGAGAAACAATATAAGATTAATAGTTGTCAATGAAAAAGCAGAGGTCAGTACAAATGACCTGCAAAGATTATTTGCAGAAACAATAACAGAAAGTTATCTAAACATGGGAAGAGAATCTGATATACAGATAAATGAGACATACAGAACCCCAATTAACCATAACCAAAATAAATCTTCACCCAGATATATAATAATTAGGATATCAGAAATTCAGCACAAGAACATAATACTAAAAGCTGCCAGAGAAAAGAAACAAATCACCTATGAAGGAAAGCCTGTAAGAATCAGGGAAGACTTCTTAACACAAAACTTCAAGTCAAGAAGTGCTTAGAATGGAGTATTTCTGGTCCTGAAAGAAAACAAATTTTCACTTAAATTGATGTATCCTGCAAAACTGTCTTTGAAAAAGAGATGGAGAAATAAGATACTTCCACAACAAAGAACAACTGAAGAAATTCATGGCCACCAAACCAACACTACAAAGACTACTGAAAGAAACTCTGGAAAGAGACAAAGATAACTACAATCCCAAGAGCAACAACAAAATGAAACCATTAAATATGGCAAATACTTAAACAGACAAAGTAGAAAACCAACAACAGAAGATAAATGACAGTGATGTCAGTACTTATCAGTTATATCCATCAATGTAAATGGTCTCAACTCACCAATAAAAAGAAATAGATTGGCAGAGTGGATTAGGAAACAATATTCTGTGTACAAGAAACACATTTAACTCAAAAGGAAATTCATAGACTAAAAGTTAAAGGATGGAAAACAATACTCCATACAACAGGAATCCAGAAAAAAGCCGGGGTAGCTATTTTGTTTGCAGACAAAGTGAACTTCAAACCAAGAATGATCAAAAGAGATAAAAAGGGTCACTATATACTTGTTAGGGAAAAAATTCAAGAGGAAGAGATTACAATCATAAATATACATGCATCAAATATGGGAGCACCCGAATATTTAAGACAATTTTTTTTTTTGTTCCGGGGATTGAAGTCACAACCTCGCATTTGCCAAGCAGGCACTTATGCAGCTGAGCTAAACCCCCGGCTATAACACAAATTTTAATAGACATAAAAAACCAGGGTAAGCAGCCAAGGCTCCTACAAGTGGCAGCCGCCCCAGGGAGAGAACCAGCCAGCATCTCCAGAGATCCACACCAGGTTGGAACTTAGGGCGCTGGAAAACAAAGCAACCTGCTTGTCTCCCTGGAAGCAGCCATGAGCCTACTGGCACATGGGCTGAAAATCAAACATCCCATTCCCCTTATGCCCCCACCCCCTTTAACAAATGGGAGCCAGGGATCTGAGCATCTCTTGGGAAGTTGACTATATGCAATATAGCAAATAGGAGAGATTTCCTGCTACCATCTCTTTGAAGGCAAATATTGTTATCGCCGTTTTGCTTTGTTCTGATTAATTGTATTGCTCTATTCAATATTCTGTTTTGATAAGTTCTATAATGTCCTGTTTTTGGTTTGATTTTGCTATACCTGATTGAAAGAACAACTATTGTGAAGATAATGAGATATACTATGGTGTCTATTACTGTTATCCTGGTAATCTGCTGTGACATTCTGTACCAATTTCTCTGCATTGTCTCAATTGGTTTTGTTCTGTCTTGTTCTGCTGTATTTTACTACCTTCAAAATAAATTTTAAAAATCTAAAAAACCAAATAAACAGTTATAATAGGGGATCTTAACACCTCATGTCACAAAGAGGCAGATCAACCAAACAAAAAATCAGCAAAGAAATA